>CAMZMU010000050.1:54105079-54209219 GCA_947311845.1 Poa pratensis | reverse complement strand
AAGGCGTTAAAAGAAAAGCGCTTATGGGAACAACCCATTATTTTATTTCTGCAATTTTTCTTTTCTTTTTGAGTCAAGGAGTTGTTTACTTCTGTAACAATCCCTTTTCGATCTTTAATTTTATATCGCATTGTTTGTGCCAAGTATTGCCTCTAATGGAAGATGATGCTAGATTTGGATTTCTATGCTGCGCAGGAACAGATTTCTGCTGTTCACCGTTTTAATTCTGTAAAAATCACAGTAAAATTATTTAAATCTGCAATTGTTTGTGCGTGATCCTCAGATATGTACGCATCGTTTGTTAGTTTAAAGTTCTACGATCTGAGCAACGTAAGTGCCTCGAAAAAATCGTCTTTGCGGACTGTTCTGTTTAGACAGATTATGTTTTTATTTTTCGCATTCTCTCTTTTACTAGTGTTGAGTGGAATTCTTTTTTAGGGGAAGAGCTTCACATAACATCAGTGGCAGTAGCTAATGTTAAAAGTAACGGTCATGTTTGTGTCCTTATAGAACATGTGAGTTTTTGATTGTGCACTAACCCTCTAATGAGAATTACTTTGAGTTTGGTGTGGCGGAAGTTTTCAAGGTCAAGAGATAAGGATGATATAATGTGATCAAGAAGAGTGAAGAGCTTAAGTTTGGGATGCTCCCATGGATCACCCCAGCATATTTCAAGAAGACTCAAGCGTCTAAGCTTGGGGATGCCCAAGGCATCCCTTCTTCATTAGCAACTTATCAGGTCATCTCTAGTGAAACTATATTTTAATTCTTTCACATCATATGTGCTTTACTTGGAGCGTCTGTGTGCTTTTATTTTCAGTATTTTATTTTTCTTATGGTCAACTTGATTGGACCCCAACATTCTTGATTGGAGAGAGAGACACGCTCCGCTTTTTCATATGAATACTCCTATTCTTCACTTATACTTGTTGAGTATTCTTATCTAGCTATTGCTATGCTTTTAGCTCCTGTTTTGCATGCATCTCTTATTCAGAGCTGTTAGTTCTTTTAAAGAAAGTACTCTCTTGCTTCACTTATAATTGTTTGGAGAGTTTATGTTGAAATAAATTGATTGGTGTTTGGTTGGAACAGAAAATGTTGCATGTGGTAGATGGTATAATGGAAAAAGCTTACATATTCTTGTAGATCATTGTATTGGATAATTTGATACTTGTCAATTGTTTTGAGTTATCAAGTAGTTCATGTTTAACTTTTGTATCATGTAGTTAAAACCTATTAATGAAGAACTACCGTAAAGCTCGTTGAAATTTGGTTTGCATGATTGGTATCTCTAAGGTCTAGATATTTTCTAGTAAAAGGGTTTGGTTAACAAGGAAGACAGTGTAGAGTCTTATAATGCTTGCAATATGTTTTCATATAAGTCTTGCTGTGTCGGTTGATATCCTGTGTTTGCTTCAAATAACCTGCTAGCCTAAACTCTGTACTGAGAGGGAATGCTTCTCGTGCATCCAAAACCTTGAGCCAAAATCCATGCCATCTGTGTCCACCATAACTACCTATATGTGGTATTTTTTGCCATTCCAAGTAAATTTTTCATGTGCTACCTTTAAACTATTCAAAAATTATTACTCCTATTTTGTGTCAATGTTTACCAAGCTCATGAGGACGGGTGGGATGTCTTTATGTCAACTGTCAAACAGACTTTACCACCGGACTAGCGGCATATACATCCGCTTATCCATTAATTTTGCAAAAAGAGCTGGCAAATGGGGTGCAGTCCCAATTAATTACAATTTTAACACATTTTTGCCTTGATTTATCAGTCAAGCAATGACAAACAGTGAAATATCTGCATGTGTAAACAAAAGAGAAAGAGGGATGATC
Source organism: Poa pratensis (assembly GCA_947311845.1). Lineage (NCBI taxonomy): Eukaryota > Viridiplantae > Streptophyta > Magnoliopsida > Poales > Poaceae > Poa > Poa pratensis. The sequence continues at coordinate 54,207,374 of CAMZMU010000050.1, read as the reverse complement.
TGCCTTGCTGGAGAAATAACGTCCTTCATGGGAGCTGCTCTTAAAAGTCTGGTTGGCAGGGGTCATATTGTACTTTCCATTTTCTGATTCGTTGACAATTAACAAACACCTCTCAAAATTACTTTTACTCTCTATATGATTTCAAAAACTTAAAAGATCTAGCACATGATTTAATCCCTGTTCCCTCTGCGAAGGGCCTTTTTTTACTTTTATGTTGAGTCAGTTTTCCTACTTCTTTCTATCTTAGAAGCAAACACTAGTGTCAACTTTGATGCAACAATTTTTATATGCTCGTATATTGCACTTATTATATGCTTTGTGTTGACAAATATCCATGAGATATATAGTTGAAAGTTGAAAGCAATTGCTGAAACTTAAATCTTCCTTTGTGTTGGTTAAATACCTTTTACTTAGAATCTATTGCTTTATGAGTTAACTCTTATGCAAAACTCCTTGATGCTTGTCTCGAAAGTACTATTCATGAAAAGTTTTTGCTTATATGATTCAGTTGTTTGCTCATTATCTACTTGCTAGCAAACTATAGACCATTGACCTGGATCACTTCATTCATAACATGTGCTTTACAGTATTATTTGATCAAGATTATGATTGTAGCATGTCACCTCAGAAATTATTTTGTTTTTATCGTTTTACCTACTCGAGGACGAGTAGAACTAAGCTTGGGGATGCTTGATACGTCTCAAACGTATCTATAATTTCTGATATTCCATGTTGCTATTATACCAATTGTTACATGTTTTATACACTTCATAGCATTTTATGCATTTCTTTTCGGGACTAACCTATTAACAAGATGCCACAGTGCCAGTCATGTTTTTGCTGTTTTTGTATTCCAGAAAAGCTAGTCTGGATATTCTCGGAATTGGACGAAACTTGGACAAACCTCCTATTTTCCAACACGAAGACGGAGTCCAGAGGAGAACGGAGGAGGGCCACGTGGCACACCCACACCATGGGCCGCGCGCCCCCCCCCTGCGCCGGTGGGGGTGTGGGGCCCTCGTGGCTCCGCAGCCGCCCCCTTTCGCCTATTTATTCCTCCCGACGCGAAAACCCTAAATACCCGAGCCATTATCCACGAAAAGTTCCAGCGCCGCCGCCGTCAACCTTAGCTCGGGAGGGTTCAGAAGCTCTTCCCGGCACCCTCCCGGAGAGGGGAATCATCACCGGAGGGCTCTACATCACCATGCCTGCCTCCGGAGTGATGCGTGAGTAGTTCATCCTTCGACTACGTCCATGGCAGTAGCTAGATGGTTGTCTCTCCACTTTATGCTATCATGTTTAGATCTTGTGAGCTGCCTATCATGATCAAGATCATCTTATTGTAATGCTACATGTTGTGTTTGCTGGGATCCGATGAATATTGAATACTATGTCAAGTTGATTATCAATATATCTTATATGTTATTTATGATCTTGCATACTTTCCGTTACTAGTAGATGCTTTGGCCAAGTAGATGCTTGTAACTCCAAGAGTTAGTATATATGCTAGATAGTGGGTTCATGACTCCGGTAATCTGGGAGAGTGACAATAACTTCTAAGATTGTGGATGTGCTGTTGCCACTAGGGATAAAATAACCGGTGCTTAGTTTAAGGGTGCGCCGTTAGGTCTAATGCATTTGTTTACATTACGCACATTACTTAATGCAATTATCCGTTGCTTGCAACTTAATACCAACGGGGAACTCGGTATGACAACCTGGCGGTGGATTATTAGTCATAGACGCTGTTGGTAACGGTCTATGTATTTTGTCGTAATGCCCACATGAATATCATAGTAATTGATGGCGTGAATCACACGCTCGTTGGGAGACCCCAAGAGGAAGGTATGATGCAGTTCAGCAGCAAGTTTTCCCTCAGAAAGAAACCAAGGTTATCGAACCAGTAGGAGCAGCAACTCTTCAAAGGTTGTTGGTGGCTCGCACGGCGCAATACGATCACCAACGTGGAATCTGCACACAACACAATCAAACTACTTTGCCCCAACGAAACAGTGAGGTTGTCAATCTCACCGGCTTGCTGAAAACAAAGGATTAAACGTATGGTGTGAAAATGAGTATTAAATTGCAGAGAATGAAAAAGGAACAGTTTGCAGTTTGTGGTTGTTTAATCAGTGTAAAAGAATGGACCGGGTCCACAGTTCACTAGTGGTGTCTCTCCATATAAGATAACTAACATGTTGGGTGAACAAATTACAGCTGGGCAATTGACAAATAGTGAGCGCATGACAATGCATATACATGACATGATGATTACTATGATATTTAATTGGGCATTATGACATAATACATAGACCGTCATCCAACAGCGTCTATGACTAATAATCCACCGCTGGGTTGTCATCCGAGTCCCCCGTTGGTATTAAGTTGCAAGCAACGGATAATTGCATTAAGTAAAGTGCGTAATGTAAACAAATACATACGACCGTGGACATAGCATAGTTAGGTTATCCCTAGTGGCAACAGCACATCCGCAACCTTAGAAGTTCCTGTCACTCTCCCAGATTACCGAGGCATGAAACCCATTATCTAGCATAAATACTCTCTCTTGGAGTTACAAGCATCTACTTGGCCAAAGCATCTACGAGTAACGAAAGCATGCAAGATCTTAAATAACATAGGGCATAGATTGATAATCAACTTGACATAGTATTCAATATTCATCGGATCCCAGCAAACACAACATGTAGCATTACAATAATATGATCTTGATCATGTAGGGCAGCTCACAAGATCTAAACATGATGGTACAAATTGGAGAGACAACCATCTAGCTACTGCTATGGACCCGTAGTCCAAGGATGAACTACTCACGCATCACTCCGGAGGCAGGCATGGCGATGTAGAAACCTCCGGTGATGATTCCCCTCTCCGGCAGGGTGCCGGGAAGAGTTCTGGACCCTCCCGAGCTAGGGTTGACGGCGGCGGCGTCTCTGGAACTTTTCGTGGATATTTGCTCAGGCCCTTAGGGTTTTCGCGTCGGGGGGAATAAGTAGGCGAAAGGGCGGCGGCTGAAAACCTCGAGGGGCCCACACCACCCTAGGGCGCGCCAGAGGGGTGGCCTGCGTCCTAGTGGCGTGTGGGGCCCTCCTGGATCCTCTTCGTTGCTCCTTCGGTCCTTCAGGTGTGTTCTGGTAAAATAGGGATCCCCGTGAAGTTTCGTCCAATTCCGAGAATATTTCCAGACTAGCTTTTCTGGAATACAAAAACAGCAGAAAACATGAACTGACATTTCGGCATCTTGTTAATAGGTTAGTCCAAAAAATGTATAAAAGTGATATAAAGTAATGCAAAACATGTAGCAATTGGTATAAAACAAGCATGGAACATCAAAAATTATAGATACGTTTGAGACGTATCAGCATCCCCAAGCTTAGTTCCTGCTCGTCTTCGAGTAGGTAAACAATAAAAACAAAATAATTTTTGAGGTGACATGCTACCATCATAATCTTGATCATATAATATTGCAACGCACATGTAAATGAATGTCCAAGTCAATGGTCTATAATTTGCTACCAAATAGATAATGAGTAAACAATGAATCACACAAGCTAAACGTTTCATGAATAGTACTTTCGAGACAAGCATCAAACAGTTTTGCATAAGTGTTAACTCATAAAGCAATAGTTTCTAATAAAAGGTATTCAATCAACACAAAGGAAGAATTAAGTTTCAGCATTTGCTTCAACTTTCAACATATTTATCTCATGGATATCGTCAACACAAAGTAGTATAACAAGTCCAATACGTTGCATATAATGCATGTTGTAACAAAGTTGACACTAGTGTTTGCTTGTGGAAGACAGAAAGAATAGGAAAACTGACTCAACATAAAAGTAAAAGAAAGGCCCTTCGCAGAGGGAAGCAGGGATTAAATCATGTGCTAGAGCTTTTCGGTTTTGAAAGCATATAGAGATTGCATAAAATATTTGATACTCCTCCCAACCTTGCTAACACAAGCCATGGCTAACCGAATCCTCGGGTGCCTTCCATCAATCACATACCATGGAGGATATCTATTTTTGAGAGGTGTTTGTTAATTGTCAACGAATGGTAGCGGGTGAGAACAGTATTCTACCTGTCAAACGGACTTTTAAGAGCGCTCCCATGAAGGACGTTATTTCTACCAGCAAGGCAGATCATCCCTCTTTCTCTTTGATTTACACACATGCAGATATTTCACTGTTTGTCATTGCTTACTGATGAATCAGGGCAAAAGTGTGAAGAGAATTAATGGTTAAAGTTGTAATTAATTGGGACTGGGCACCCCGTTGCCAGCTCTTTTTGCAAAATTATTGGATAAGCGGATGTATATGTGATGGTCCCGAAGAGCAAGGCTTTGATACCTGCAAAAATAAACGGGATTAGGTTGAGACTCCAAGTGCAGAGTGTATAGTAAGTGGAAGACAGTTTTCCCCACGAGGGGTGACTCGAGGGTTTAATATCGAACTCTCGGGGAATCTGAAGTGGTAGATTTATCTTCTTATCCTTCTTTTGGTTACCTACAAAACAAGGTTAGATGTTTTGGTCCTCAACCTCACCTGTGGTTGTCAAGCACAAGGTGTAAGAATGATATCAGGATAGTTATGCAATGCAAACAAGAAATAAATATGCAATGATGGTGGATGCAATGATAAATGATATTTTTGGGTTTTTGAATGATGTATGCAAGATGAAAAGTATTTTTGTATTTTCGGATTTAATGATGGCTGAAAATAGAAAAGTGGTATATGGTGTTGGAAAGGTGTTTCTTATGATTAAAAATGGACTGGGGTTCATGGTTTCACAAATGCACTCTCTCTTTATAAAGTGGTAGACAATGGAACACACACAGTTAACATATGAGATTGCAACACAGGGTTTGATAACAAGTTACTTAGATATATGGGCATCACGTCCTAACATAGAGATCTTTTGGTTATTAACCTCTCTTATACTCCACCAAGATGCGAACTAAATCATAACACCTCAGTAATTAAGATAACTCAGAGTATAGCATTAAGTATCATGACATGAAGTGAAAATAAGAACATGCTAGATCTAGTCATGGAGTAGTGGCAATGGTCACGCCCACATCCCCGGTAGCATGGTATTTTAGTTTATCCCTAGTGAGGTAACAAAGTAAGGTAAAGATACCAAAGTGGATCGCAGAACTTTCTCTCACGTTCACTGCACTAGCCACCCCCCGTTACTCCAACTAATGCACACGTTCCCCCACACACGCTCTCATAAACATGCTTGATCAAAACAAGTAGACAAGAACGGGGTACATAATATGCATCTATACTCATAACTGAAACAAACATTGCAATCTCAAACATATATTAACTCATAAAGATCCACCACAAAGGTATTACAACGGTGACCGTAATCATGTTCAGCAGCTCATACGGTGCTAATTAGTGAAGCTCAAGAGAGGAGAGATACATAAGTTACTTCCACAAACCCATAGTCCAGAGGTGGACTACTCCCTCTTCATCATGGAGACGGTGGAGAAGTCGATGGAGAAGATGGAGACCACGCCGGCAGCGCCCCGCCGGAGTTTTCCCCCTCCAATCTGCAGCTCCTGATCTCCGTTTCGGTGTTTCTGTGTTTGTGCGGCGCTCCTTCCAGAGAACGTCGGGGGACCTTTTTTATAGGCGTTTTTAGGTCAAGACGATGTCGGTGGAGCGAAGATCGACGGCAACGGAGCCACGAGGCCCAAACGGGTGGGTCCCACGCGGCCACAGTACCTGGCCGCGTGGGCCACCCCGTTTGGCCTCGGCCTCCGTTTGTTCGCTTCCTTCGCCCACAGGTCTTCTTCCTTCCAAATATTGACGCCCGTAAATTTCCAGGTGATTTCGTTGACGTTTGGGTCCCTGAAACATTAAAATAAGAAAACGGGGTTTTCTGCCTGTGCAGGGTTAATTCCATAAAAATAGGAAATAAATGAATATTCCCAAAATCATTATAAAACATTGATATAACCCTTATATGATGCAAATATGATTGGAATATAAGCAATTAAAGTGCAAAGTTCATGTATGCATTTTACATGCATCAACATCCCCAAGCTTAATCCATGCTCGTCCTCGAGTATGAAGATGATAAAACTAACATGGACTTTGCAATTTAATACTTAACAATGATATCAAAGATGATTACTATTGCTACATATAGTCAAATGATTCATTCTTCAAAGGAGTAGCAATATGCAAATAGTTTATGAAGTGATATCAAGTATTCAAGACAAGGATGTTCATTGATAGTTCACAAAGTGTAACATGGTAGCAAGTAATATGGAACACATGTATGCATAATGATAAGTAGAACATCCTACAATGGTCATAGAGTGTAGATGAAAATCTGAATATGATAGGTGTACACTTTGGAAAGATGTATATGTGAGTAGAGGTAAAGCATGCATAAGTTTCATCCAACTTCCAAACTCTTCTACTTAAGTTAATGATTGCAATAAGGTATTCATTGGTGTCAAGCTCTCATTGCCCCTATCATAGCATCTTGAATGATTAAGGTTAAAGTGAAAGCAAATATGAGTAGTGTGCTTGATAAAGAATGGGTTGAATGTCTCATGCCCCTTGAATACAAGTACTTACACCATGTGTTACTCAACTTGGGAAACAAAGCAAGTTCAATTAAATATCATTGTAAGCATAATAGTATCATCAAGAGCGTCAACTGGGGTACCTCTTGTCCCAAGATATGGAACAAGCCCATATCAAAATGACAAGACAAACAAACAAAATGAACAATCTCAACACCCTTTTTATTTACCATTTGGAATAGTTTTTTATTGCAAGGTGTATCACAGAAGGTTCACCATAGTATGTAAGTAAATTTCCACCATGAATGATGCATGGCTTAGATTAGCGGCCCAGGCGTCTCTCTAACCATTTACACAAACTCATTTAAACTCACTCTATTTCCACATTTATTTCAACATGATAAGCATCCATAGACAAAAGCACATGATATCAACTAAATGAGATGAAGAGCGTGTTGAAAGCTTGCCATGTGACAGCACATATGGGCTAACTTCCAACCCAAAACATTCATCAAGCCACAAACATCATAATCTTAATCACAATGGGTCAAGTTTTATTATGCAAATAAAAGAACATTGTGCATCAAGTTCGTGAGAGCTATATAACCAATTTTTTCCATTGCAATCAATAACATAAACATTTTCATTCAGAGGTAAGATAACACAAACAACATGTTAAACATACTCGGAATAGCATAAAGCCAATAGGTAGATATGGTGGACTCACTGGAATAACTTTGGTTGAAGGTGTTGGAAACAAGTTTTTGCTTGTTGGAGTTTTTGGGCTAGCAAAAGGGAGAAAGTTGACCATCTAGATGCATGCATGAGTGTCCATAGAACTAACTAATCCATGTTAAACCAAGTGAAATAACAATCAGCACCAAAACATGAATAAGTGATAGCTCTACAAAAAGAATTTGCAAACTATTACTCATAAACAAGCTCATGAATCATGCAACTATATGTATCATTAAAAATCAAGTCAAACATCCCTTTTCCCAATCTTATAAAAGCATCCAACATATTTCAACCCATATTTCCAGTAGCTCTCTCATATATAATTGATAGTGTGGTGGTCTCTCAAGACTCAAACAAAAACAAAAAACGACGCTCCAAGTTTATGCGATAAAGTGTTTCGATCGAAAAACAGAAGTTGGACGTGTGCAAACCGAGAGTGTGTAGGTCCAGCGGGGTTGTCTTCACATCCCCAAGCTTATGGTCTTCACCATCCTTGGATAGCTCTTGGTGCATCTCCTCCAATCCCTGTGAAAAAACTTCAAAACACCGTTTCTCCCATCTCTTTTCTGTGGGGTGCATTAATAGTGATAAACAAATAGGTTCCTTGCTGCATATAATCCTTGAACAAAAATTCATATGACATGTCCAGAAAGTGTATAATGTTGTATGCCTACTCATAAACTCAATTGGATCAAAAAGATTCAACTTAAAAGCTCAAAGCATGCATCAAACAAAATGGGACAGAATCTGTCCAGAAAAACAGCAGCAGCAAAACGTATTTTTCTACCCTACCAAACTTTCTCGAAAAATTCCGAAAAATTCATGCATACAGAGGATGAAAAGTTGCAACTACAGTTCAAATATGAGCTCATTCGGAGTTACAGAATAAGAATTAAAAATCATACCGTGCACTGACTTGTGCAGGAATAAAATCTCCGAACGCTATAAGCAACTTTTTCAAACCAAAAAGGGTAAAACTTGGCACTTTATTGAAAACTCCAGAACCTAACTAGACACAAAATCTCTTGTTACAGCAAGAGGACACAAAGAAAAATCACACAAAAAATAACCGGGTTGCCTCCCGCAAAGCGCTTTCTTTATAGCCATATAGCTAGGCTTCTTACTTGTTGTTTTATTGTGGACGAAGCTCATGAGGGAGCTTGAACTTTGGTGGTTCCCTCTTCCTTGGAAAGTGTTCCATGCACTTCTTGTGTGGAAACTGAAACTTTACATTCCCTTCCTTTGAATCAATGATAGCACCTGTGGTACGAAGAAAAGGTCTTCCAAGAATAATAGGACTAGAGGTTTTATTCCCCATATCCATGATTAGAAAATCCACAGGCACAAAAGTCATATGTAACTCTACCATAACATCACTTACTTTTCCCAAAGCATGTTTAATAGAGTCATCAGCAAGTGCTAGTTCAATAGAGCATTTTTCAAGATTTTTCAATTCAAGCACTTCATATAGTTCTTTAGATAAAACAGAGACACTAGATCCTAGATCAAGTATGGCATGGTGTGTCTCTTTTCCAATAGTTACTAGTACCTTAGGTATCCACATATCCCCAAGCTTAGGTGGTATCATAGCCTCTTGGTTGTACCTAGCAATCTTTTCTTTCAAGACATGATTAGCAATATAAGAACCAAAACCTGCTTGGTTAGTGTTGATGGAAGGATCACTTGCAAATTTTTGTAAGATAGATATTAATTCATGCAAGCTACAATTTTCTAAGTCAAGCAAAGGATCCTTGACTTCATTAAGCATTTTAACTTCCTCAACTTCAACCTCTTTCATTACCCCAATAGATTCTTTAGCAACTCTCTCTTGCTCATGAATGTGTTCCCAAGACTTATTGATAACCTCTTGGCAATATTTTATTTCCTCATGTTTTTGGGCTGTAATGATGCTCTTTAATGATGAGACTTCCTTAGTAAGCTGATCTACCCTTTCAAACAAAGCATCTTGTTTTTCAAACTTAGAGATAAATTCCTTATTAAGCTCTTTTTGGGTAGATATAAAAGATCTAATGGTGTTTTCCAAGTCACTAGAAACATTACCACTAGAAGCATATTTATTTGGCACATATGGGGGTTTATTATAAGAGTTATAATTGTTGTTACCATACCCATTATTACCATAGTTCCTAATGAAGTTGACATCAATATTTTCAGAATTGTTTCCAACTAGTTCTTGCAAAGGAACATTTTCAACACTAGGTTTATTAAGCAAAGCAAGAATAGTATCCATTTTAGATGACAAATCATTAGTTTCTTCAATAGAGTTCACTTTCTTAGAAGGATTAGGTGCCCTATCAGTATGCCATTGACTATAGTTTTGTAAAATGCTTTCCAATATATTTTTAGCTTCTACTATAGTCTTACTCATAAAAGCACCTCCAGCAGCAGAATCAAGTATGTTTCTAGACATGTAGTTTAAACCATTGTAGAAAGAGTGTAATATGGTCCATTCATTAACTCCATGTGAGGGACAAGTTCTAAGCATAAGTTTTATCCTATCCCAAGCCATAGCAACATGTTCATTTTCATTTTGCCTAAAAGAAAGGATGTTGTTTCTATTTTGCAAAATTTTAACAGGGGGATAATATTTCTTAATGAAAGCTTCTTTTAGATCATCCCAAGAATTAATACTACCAGATGGCAAGGAATGCAACCACTCTTTAGCTTTTCCTCTAAGTGAAAAAGGAAATAACTTCAGTTTTAGGATATCACTTTCCACATTTTTAAACTTTTGCATGTCACATATTTCAACAAAGTCATGAAGATGCATAGAGGCATCCTCCATAGCACTACCACCAAATTGTTCCCTAGTTATCAAGTTCAACAAACTAGGACTTACTTCATAACTCTCAGCATTTATCTTAGGTGTGGCAATAGCTCTCGTGATAAATTGATCATTAGGAGTGTTTGTGTAGTCACACAGCTTAGTTCTTTCTCCCATTTTAGCAAGTTTTTTTTGGTATTTTTAATTTTTTATGCAAAACTGAAATAAATATGATATGATATGCAATGACACTAACAAAACAAATAAATTGCTTTGTAAGTAAAGATGGATAAGATGGTGCTCACGTAGGTGCAACCTCCCCAAGCTTAGGTGTTAGCACAAGTTGGTGACGTTGACTTTGTTGTGAGATGAATGCGATGATGCACACCCTTGGATAAATCTCTCAGCTACGATTCCCCGGCAACGGCGCCAGAAAACGTCTTGATGGTCCCGAAGAGCAAGGCTTGATACCTGCAAAATAAACGGGATTAGGTTGAGACTCCAAGTGCAGAGTGTATAGTAAGTGGAAGACAGTTTTCCCCACGAGGGGTGACTCGAGGGTTTAATATCGAACTCTCGGGGAATCTGAAGTGGTAGATTTATCTTCTTATCCTTCTTTTGGTTACCTACAAAACAAGGTTAGATGTTTTGGTCCTCAACCTCACCTGTGGTTGTCAAGCACAAGGTGTAAGAATGATATCAGGATAGTTATGCAATGCAAACAAGAAATAAATATGCAATGATGGTGGATGCAATGATAAATGATATTTTTGGGTTTTTGAATGATGTATGCAAGATGAAAAGTATTTTTGTATTTTCGGATTTAATGATGGCTGAAAATAGAAAAGTGGTATATGGTGTTGGAAAGGTGTTTCTTATGATTAAAAATGGACTGGGGTTCATGGTTTCACAAATGCACTCTCTCTTTATAAAGTGGTAGACAATGGAACACACACAGTTAACATATGAGATTGCAACACAGGGTTTGATAACAAGTTACTTAGATATATGGGCATCACGTCCTAACATAGAGATCTTTTGGTTATTAACCTCTCTTATACTCCACCAAGATGCGAACTAAATCATAACACCTCAGTAATTAAGATAACTCAGAGTATAGCATTAAGTATCATGACATGAAGTGAAAATAAGAACATGCTAGATCTAGTCATGGAGTAGTGGCAATGGTCACGCCCACATCCCCGGTAGCATGGTATTTTAGTTTATCCCTAGTGAGGTAACAAAGTAAGGTAAAGATACCAAAGTGGATCGCAGAACTTTCTCTCACGTTCACTGCACTAGCCACCCCCCGTTACTCCAACTAATGCACACGTTCCCCCACACACGCTCTCATAAACATGCTTGATCAAAACAAGTAGACAAGAACGGGGTACATAATATGCATCTATACTCATAACTGAAACAAACATTGCAATCTCAAACATATATTAACTCATAAAGATCCACCACAAAGGTATTACAACGGTGACCGTAATCATGTTCAGCAGCTCATACGGTGCTAATTAGTGAAGCTCAAGAGAGGAGAGATACATAAGTTACTTCCACAAACCCATAGTCCAGAGGTGGACTACTCCCTCTTCATCATGGAGACGGTGGAGAAGTCGATGGAGAAGATGGAGACCACGCCGGCAGCGCCCCGCCGGAGTTTTCCCCCTCCAATCTGCAGCTCCTGATCTCCGTTTCGGTGTTTCTGTGTTTGTGCGGCGCTCCTTCCAGAGAACGTCGGGGGACCTTTTTTATAGGCGTTTTTAGGTCAAGACGATGTCGGTGGAGCGAAGATCGACGGCAACGGAGCCACGAGGCCAAACGGGTGGGTCCCACGCGGCCACAGTACCTGGCCGCGTGGGCCACCCCCGTTTGGCCTCGGCCTCCGTTTGTTCGCTTCCTTCGCCCACAGGTCTTCTTCCTTCCAAATATTGACGCCCGTAAATTTCCAGGTGATTTCGTTGACGTTTGGGTCCCTGAAACATTAAAATAAGAAAACGGGGTTTTCTGCCTGTGCAGGGTTAATTCCATAAAAATAGGAAATAAATGAATATTCCCAAAATCATTATAAAACATTGATATAACCCTTATATGATGCAAATATGATTGGAATATAAGCAATTAAAGTGCAAAGTTCATGTATGCATTTTACATGCATCAATATGCCACTAGTCCAGGTGTAAAAGTCCATTCAACAAATAGAATAAAGAATAAACACACTAATTCCTCATGAGCTAGTAAACATTGACACAAAAAGGGAATAATAACATTTTGAATAATTTAAAGGTAGCACATGAAAATTTTACTTGGAGTGGCAAGGAAATACCACATATAGGTAGTTATGGTGGACACAAATGGCATGGATTTTGGCTCAAGGATTTGGATGTACGAGAAGCATTCCCTCTCAGTACAGAGTTTAGGCTAGCAAGGTTTATGTACGCAAAAAAGAATATCAACCCGTACACCAAGTTCTATATGACAAACATATTGCAAACGTTATAAGACTTCATACCGTCTTCCTTGTTAACCAAACCCTGTTATTAGAAAATATCTAGACCTTAGAGATACCACCGATGCAAACCAAATTTTCAACAAGCTTTACGGTAGTTCTTCACTAATAGGCTTAACTCATGTGATGCACAATTTAATCATGATCTACTTGTTAACTCAAAACAATTGACAAGCATCAAGTTATCCAAATTAGTGATCTACAAGATTAAGCAAGTTTTTCCTTATACCAATTACCACATGCAACATTTTCTGAACCAACCAAACACCAATCAATTTATTTAATCAACTCTCCAAACAAATATAAGTGAAGCAAGAGAGTACTTTCTACAAAAGAAAGCTAATAGCTCTGACAAGAGATACATGAAAACAAGAGCTAAAAGCTGAACAGCGCTAGATATGAATACTCAACAAATATAAGTGAAGAATAGGAGTATTCTCATGAAAAAGCGGAGCGTGTCTCTCTCCCAATCAAGAATGCTAGGGTCCAGTCAAGCTTTATTGAAAATAAAAGTGCAATACTGAAAATAAAAGCACATAGACGCTCCAAGAAAAGCACATATGATGTGAAAGAATTAAAATATAGTTTCACTAGAGATGACCTGATAATTTTGACGATGAAGAAGGGGATGCCTTGGGGATGGCATCCCCAAGCTTAGACGCTTGAGTCTTCTTGAAATATACTGGGGAGATCCATGGGAGCCTCCCCAAGCTTAAGCTCTTCACTCTTCTTGATCCTATTATATCATCCTTCTCTCTTGACCCTTGAAAACTTCCGTCACACCAAACTCAAAGTAGATCTCATTAGAGGGTTAGTGCATAATCAAAAACTCACATGTTCTATAAAGACGCAATATGACTTGTTACTTTAAACATTAGCTACAACCACTGATGTTATGTGAAGCTCTTGCACCCAAAAAAAAGAATTTCACTCAACACTAGTAAAAGATAGAATGCAAAATAAAAAGGCATAATCTGTCTAAAACAGAACAGTCCGCAAAGACGAATTTTTTCAAGGCACCTACGACGCTCAGATCGAAAAACTTTGAACTAATGAAAGATTCAGACATTCATAAAGATTACGCACAAAAAATTTCAGATTTAATTAACAATCTGGTGATTTTAGAAATTTCGTACAGTGAACAGCAAAAATCTGTTTCTGCGCAGCAATCAAAATTAAGCATCGTCTTAACATTAGAGGCTACTCTTGGCACAACAATGCGAGAAAATAAAGATAAAAGGAGTTGCTACAGAAGTAAACATCCTCCTTGACTCAATAAAAGAAAAATTGCAGAAATAAAATAATGGGTTGCCTCCATAAGCGCTTTTCTTTAACGCCTTTTAGCTAGGCACAAAGCATGCATCAAGTATTACCAAGTGAAGAAGCATCCAAAGAGAGGTCGGAAGTTTTCTCAACAATGCATTTTATCTTATCTATGTAGGTTTCGGAATTCCCTTTCTCAATATCTCTAGGCTCATCATATTCATCAAATGGGTTTTCAGGAACAATCCAATCAAAATTCTTTTCTAGTGCCTCCTGCATTCCTATAAGCTTAAAAGGTATTGGTATTTTAACTTCCCCCTCACAATTAGTTTCTTTAGTGTACTTAAGCCTCTCTTTTTCAAGTTTTTCAAGTGTATTAACAACGTCAATACAATACCCAAGCATCTTGTATTTAATAAAACTTTTCTAGCTTCCCTAGCAAGATCACCAAATTCCTTAAGTATGGTTTCTAAAACAAAATCTTTCTTTTCACCATCTTCCGTATCATGAAGTTTTAGAAACATGTGCTGCATTATGGGACTAAGATTGACAAACCGAGCTTCCAACATGTGAACTAGAGAAGCTGTAGCAATTTCATAATTTGGAGCAAGTTCTACCAAGGATCTATCTTCAAAATCTTCGACCATACTAACATGATTAAAGAATTCCTCAATGTTATCTCTTCCAATGATAGACCCACTACCCACAGATATTTCTTTTAAAGTATACTTAGGGAGAAGCATGATGAAATAATAAAAACCAAACAGAAAATAAACTAGATGCAAGTAACTATTTTTTTTTGTGTTTTTGATAATTGAAAGCAAACAAGATAAAATAAAATAAACTAAGCGACGACAGCAGCTTGAGCGGCGACGGTAGTGATGACGTGAAACACACGTTCGTTGAGAGACCCCAAGAGGAAGGTATGATGTAGTCAGCAGCAAGTTTTCCCTCAGAAAGAAACCAAGGTTATCGAACCAGTAGGAGCAGCAACTCTTCAGAAGGTTGTTGGTGGCTCGCACGGCGCAATACGATCACCAACGTGGAATCTGCACACAACACAATCAAACTAATTTGCCCCAACGAAACAGTGAGGTTGTCAATCTCACCGGCTTGCTGAAAACAAAGGATTAAACGTATGGTATGGAAATGAGTATTAAATTGCAGAGAATGAAAAAGGAACAGTTTGCAGTTTGTGGTTGTTTAATCAGTGTAAAAGAATGGACCGGGGTCCACAGTTCACTAGTGGTGTCTCTCCATAAAAGATAACTAACATGTTGGGTGAACAAATTACAGCTAGGCAATTGACAAATAGTGAGCGCATGACAATGCATATACATGACATGATGATTACTATGATATTTAATTGGGCATTACGACATAATACATAGACCGTCATCCAACAGCGTCTATGACTAATAATCCACCGCCGGGTTGTCATCCGAGTCCCCCGTTGGTATTAAGTTGCAAGCAACGAATAATTGCATTAATTAAAGTGCGTAATGTAAACAAATACATATGACCGTGGACATAGCATTGTTAGATTATCCCTAGTGGCAACAGCACATCCGCAACCTTAGAAGTTCCTGTCACTCTCCCAGATTACCGGAGGCATGAACCCACTATCTAGCATAAATACTCTCTCTTGGAGTTACAAGCATCTACTTGGCCAAAGCATCTACGAGTAACGGAAAGCATGCAAGATCTTAAATAACATAGGGCATAGATTGATAATCAACTTGACATAGTATTCAATATACATCGGATCCCAGCAAACACAACATGTAGCATTACAATAATATGATCTTGATCATGTAGGGCAGCTCACAAGATCTAAACATGATGGCACAAATTGGAGAGACAACCATCTAGCTACTGCTATGGACCCGTAGTCCAAGGATGAACTACTCACGCATCACTCCGGAGGCAGGCATGGCGACGTAGAAGCCTCCGGTGACGATTCCCCTCTCCGGCAGGGTGCCGGGAAGAGGTTCTGGACCCTCCCGAGCTAGGGTTGACGGCGGCGGCGTCCCTGGAACTTTTCGTGGATATTTGCTCAAGCCCTTAGGGTTTTCGCGTCGGGGGGAATAAGTAGGCGAAAGGGCGGCGGCTGAAAACCCCCGAGGGGCCCACACCACCCTAGGGCGCGCCAGAGGGGTGGCTCGCGCCCTAGTGGCGTGTGGGGCCCTCCTGGATCCTCTTCGTTGCTCCTTCGGTCCTTCAGGTGTGTTCTGGTAAAATAGGGATCCCCGTGAAGTTTCGTCCAATTCCGAGAATATTTCCAGACTAGCTTTTCTGGAATACAAAAACAGCAGAAAACAGGAACTGGCACTTCGGCATCTTGTTAATAGGTTAGTCCCAAAAAATGTATAAAAGTGATATAAAGTAGATGCAAAACATGTAGCAATTGGTATAAAACAAGCATGGAACATCAAAAATTATAGATACGTTTGAGACGTATCAGTAATCATCATGTCATATATATGCATTGTCATGCGCTCAATATTTTGTCAATTGCCCAGCTGTAATTTGTTCTCCCAGCATGTTAGTTATCTTTTATGGAGAGACACCACTAGTGAACTGTGGACCCCGGTCCATTCTTTTACACCGATAATACAACCAACTGCAAACACTGTTCCTTTTCATTCTCTGCAATTTACTACTGTTTTCCACACCATACGTTTAATCCTTTGTTTTCAGCAAGCCGGTGAGATTGACAACCTCACTGTTTTGTTGGGCAAAGTAGTTTGATTGTATTGTGTGCAGATTCCACGTCGGCGCCGGATTCCCTGGTGTTGCGCCGTGCCATATTCCGCCATCAACAACCTTCAGAAGTGATTTCTTGCTCCTACTGGTTCGATTAAACCTTGGTTTCATACCGAGGGAAAACTACTGCTACACTGCATCATACCTTCCTCTTGGGGTCTCCCAACGAACGTGTGATCCACGCAATCACCCCTTCAAAAATAATCCTATTTCTGTGATTCCAAAGACTCCAGCAACCAATAATAAGGTATTCTGTGAAGCATGAGTGCCCAGATCTTGTTCTCCCATCAAGCAGCATTTCATATAAATCCAGGTCATAATTCCATTCTTGGTTAAGGCGCCACCAGAAGGTCTGACTGAAATCACATCCAAAGAAAAGATGTTGCATGTATTCATTTGGCGCATCAGGGCAGAGTACACATGAGTTGTCTTCTAAATAGAATGTCTTCCGTGTCAGCAAGTCTCTAGTATTCAACGATCTTGTAGGAGCAACCAGAAGAAAAACTTATGCTTGAGTTGCACACATGATTTCCATATCCACTGGAATGGTACTGGTGCTTGTGGGAGAGGTGTGAGCACAGTATACACTTTCTGAACTGGGAATTTTGTCTCATTTCTAAGCATCCACTTATCAGCCTCTGTAGATATATTCTGGCCATTAAGTTCCTCAGATAGTTGTTCACTTTGCTGGAAGGCAATCATGGAAAGTGGTAGATGTAAATGATCCAGCATGTTCGTTTCATTAATAACCAGCATCTGCTTCAAAGTAATATCTTGTTGTCGTGCAAAAGAGAACAGATGGGGATAAGCTGCCTCAGGAGAGATATCTCTCCACTTATCCTTCCAAATCTGATGGTTCTACCATCTTGATGCTTCCAGGTGGCCAGGCTCATAAATTTATCCCAAAGAGAAAGAATATCCTTCCACCAAAAAGAACCACATGGTGCTTATGCCTGGGGTAATTTGTTATTTTGGTAATGAGCCTCCCAAATCAGTTTAACCCATGGCACATCCATCCTGTTCATGAATTTATATAAGTGCTTCATAAGCAAGGCAGTATTTTGTGTTCTCAAGCTGATCACTCCCAGACCGCCATCCTTTTTTGGTTTACATACCTGCTCCCACTTAACCATGCAGTTTACTCTCTTATGAATATCTTTACCTCCCCATAAAAATCCTTTAGTGGATCCTTCCACATGGTCCAGAAACCGCAGAGGCATTTTAATAGTGCACATAGCAAATAGAGGAATCGAGAGGATAATAGATTTGATGACAGTCAATCTTCCATCATATGACAACATAGTGGATATACCACAAAGCCTTCTGTCAATCCTCTCAAGAATGCAATGAAGTGCTCTAATCTTGGCTTGGTAGTACCCATAGGTAAACCCAAGTATGTGAACATCAAGAATTCAGGTTTACAGTTAATTATCTCAGCAAGTTCAGCACAGCGCTCAGGCGAGACATTAATCAGTACCAAGGAAGATTTACTATAATTTACTTTCAATCCAGTGATGGAAGTGAAATCAGCCAGAATATTTTGAAGCGCTAACAATTGAATCGTACAAGCAGCATAATAACCAAGGTATCATCAGCATATTGGATGATGGGAAAATCCAAACCAAAAGAATGATCCAGCGGCAAATTCAGCACACCATCCTGCCAAGCTTTATTCACCATGTACTGTAGCAATTCAGATGCAAGAACATACAGCTACGGGGAGAGGATCCCCCTGTCTGACCCCTCTTTTACAATGAATTTTCTTTCCCGGTACCCCATTGAGCAGAACTGAAGCAGAAGCAGTGTTTAAAATGCACTTGATCCAATTAATCCATGTTTCACCAAAGCCAAGGTATCTCATAGTTTCCAAAATCGCACTGTATTCCACTTTGTCAAAAGCTTTCTCAAAGTCAATTTTAAAAATAACTATCTCTTTTTTGGACTTGTGACACAGATGAGATATTCATACGCCCAAGCCAAGCAGTCCTGAATGGTTCTGGTTCTGATAAATCCATACTGGTTCTTATGCACTAGGGGAATAATCACATTCTGCAGCCTATTTGCCAAAAGTTTCGTCAGAAATTTTAGGGGGAGACTTACTAGCGAAATAGGCCTGAAGTCAGTCACATAAATGGGTGAATTAACTTTGGGTATAAGGGTGATATAAGCCGTGTTAATGCTCTCAATATTCAGAGTTCCCGCATGGAAATCATGGCAAAGCTGATAAAACTGATTCTTAACAATGTTCCAAAATTTCTTAAGGAAAGCACCATTAAAACCATGAGGCCAGGAGATTTGTCGGTTGGCATATTCTTAACTATATCATCCATCTCTTTAATTGAAAAAGGGGTTTCAAGCTGGGCAAAATCAATGTTGGAAACAGGCTGCACAAATTGATTAATCAAATGAGTACTGCATGAGCTCTCAGAAATACCAATTCTGTTTTTAAAAGATCTCCATATATGTGCAGCTTTGATCTCATGATCCAATAGAATAACATTATCCTCAGTACAGATGCTAGACATATAGTTGCATCTATAATTTTGGGATGCCACTGCATGATTTTTTTTATAGTGTTTTCCCCACCAAGCTTGGCCCATTTAATTTTAGCACGGTTTCTCCAGAATATCCGTTTTGCCTCCAACTTCTTGGACACGTGTGCTTTCAGAAGTTTTCTGAAATTCTTTTCCTGTAATGAAAGCAGCCTCTGTTCTTCCAGTCCATCTATCAAAGCCAGAACATAATTGCAAGAAGAAATAGTTTTACTAAGCTGAGATAGGTTTCTGCTCCATTTTTTAATACCATTCCTCAGGATTTCAGCCTGCCAGTGACATCTTGTGCCGAATTAGAAAAAAACCCAGTGTTCTGCCAGGAACTGAAATAACCTCATTCAGCCCATCAAATTCGAGCCAATATTCCTCAAATCGAAATATCTGTGACTTAGGCACATCTGAGCCAATGGAAATCAAAATAGGCACATGATCCGAGGAGAGGTTAGACATTGGGGTCGCCGGAGTGTTTGGAAAAGTACTAATCCAATTAGGAGAAGTAAAAATCCAGTCCAGTTTTTCAAGTAAAGGTGAGTCCTGCATGTTGCTCCATGTGTAAGCTCTACCTTTAAGTGGGATTTCCTCAAGATCCAAATGCTGAATGATACGGTTAAATCTTAACATACTATTTAAATCACCCCTGTCTGTTCCTATTATCAGGTGATCTAACGAGATTGAAATCTCCTAGGATTAACCAAAATTCCATGAGTGAGGTGTCATCATCATGCAGCCAATTGAGAAATATCTCTCTCTTCGACACAAGTAGGAGCATATACATTTGATGTAAAAAACTCTGGCACTAAGCTTGCAAATGAGTTGCACAGTTAATTGAAATTTGCTGATGTTTATAACAGTCCCATCAAACATATTTCCATTCCAGAGTGTGATAATGCCTCCAGAATTACCCACATACGACGAATAAGCAAATTGATTAATTCTTCTAGGGCAAAAAATTCTGATGTAGTTGTGGTCAAAATGTTCTCGTTTTGTTTCTTGCAAACACATGACATGACAGTTACTTTCATCTGCTTTAGCTCTAATTTCACCCCATCTGCACTGAGAGTTAATCCCCCTCCGGTTCCAATCGACAACATACCATGCTCTATTCATTGGAAACCATCAAATAATAGGCCGGCTGGGAAATCATAGATAACCCAGTGAAACAGAAGCATCTCAGTAGTGAAAATGTGGCATGGGAAAAAATAATCCAGATATGCAAACAGCACCACATAGGGATTATATGTGAGATGACAGCGAACAACGAATCAATAATGCTAGGTAAACGTCAAACAAATTATGATCAACACAATCATCACACATAAAGCAGAGACACCCGAGATAATAGTACTGACAGATAGTATAATTCAAACATTGATGACAGAGTACTGACATAAACATAAGTTTGATAACAAAACCACACCGATACATCCAGAAATACATTGCCACAATATGCACTCTGACACTGATAGAGACCAGGACAAACTGATCAAACTGACTCCACAACTGCAACACACTAACTAGGATAACTGTGAGACATTCAAAGGCTGTCCTGGCACCACTAGTTGCTCTCAATACTGTCATTGGTACTATCATAATTGAGTTCCTCTTCAGTTAGCATCGTAGATGCCATCTGACAATGAGAACTGCCAATTGCCTGGAGTACAGAGGTCGGCAGAGCGGGCGGTGCAGGTGCAGATGTGTCCACAATATGTGCTTCAAATTCAGCAGACAGGTTCTTAGCAGAGCTTTCACCTTGTTCAGCAAGCACCAAATCCGTTGGTGGCTTACCCTTAAAACCAGCAGCCAGACCAGCAAGCCTGTTGCTACGGCGAACATGTTCCACAGTAGAAGGTGCAGCTGCCTTTCCATGTCGCCTCCTAACCACTGGAGTAGCAACTTGGTTATCTTCAGGCTGAACAACAGCATTGGGTGCATCAGCAACCGGTGCAAATGCAATAGCTTCAGGCACTACAACATCCACAGCCTGTGCAGCATCTTCGTTTGCAGTCTGAACCTCATCCACAGCTTGCTAATGTCTTCCATGATAATCTCTTCCATGTTTGCTTCCTCCATGTCAGCATCAACAGCTTGAGCTTGTGCAGACTTTGTGGAGGCGTCATTAGAATAGGGTTTTCGGCAGTAGTGCAACATCCGCTGCAGGCATGTCAGCAAATGCTTCACCTTCCTCTTCAGCCTGTTGTACCTCCCCCTCATGTTCAACATGCCAAAAATGAAAGTCATCAACAATAATTGGCACAGGATGGAGTAACTCATACAGTACATGTTTCTGTTTCGCTCCCTTTTCTGGCCAGATGCGCTCCAGAAATGTTTCTGTTGTTTGTAAATTTCTAATTAATTACTAAATTTCGCGAACAATTATTTTTTAATCTAAATATTTTCAAATTTGAACCGTTTTGAAAAATTGAAACCATTTTTAAATTCGGAACCATTTTCAAATTTGCAAACATTTTAAATTTAGAACCATTTTTAAATTTGGAACCATATTAAAAATGAACAATTTTCACATTTGGAACCATTTTTAAATTTAGATCATTTTAAAATTGGAACCATTTTTAAATTTGGAACCTTTTTAAGTTGGAACCGTTTTAAATAATGAAAATTTTCAAATTTGGAACCATTTTAAAATTTGGAACCATTTTAAATTCGGAACCATTTTCGAATTTGGAACCATTTTTTATTTCGAACCATTTTAAATTTGGAACCATTTGGTACCAT
Organism: Poa pratensis; assembly: GCA_947311845.1. Taxonomy (NCBI): domain Eukaryota; kingdom Viridiplantae; phylum Streptophyta; class Magnoliopsida; order Poales; family Poaceae; genus Poa; species Poa pratensis. The sequence continues at coordinate 54,185,460 of CAMZMU010000050.1, read as the reverse complement.
TTTCAAAATGGAACCATTTTTTAATTTGGAACCATTTTCAGAATAGAACCGTTTTCAAATGGAACCATTTTTAAATTTGGAACCATTTTCAAAATGGACCCATGTTTAAATTTAGAACCATTTTCAAAATGGAACCATTTTAAAAATGGAACCATTTTTGAATTTGGAACCATTTTTAATTTGGAACTATTTCCAAATTTGGAACGATTTTAAATTCGGAACAATTTTTAAATTTGGAACCATTTTAAATTCGGAACCATATTTAAATTTGGAAACATTTTTAAATTTGGATCCATTTTCAAAATGAAAATATTTTTAAATTTGGAACCATTTTCAAAATGAAACAATTTTTAATTGGGAACCATTTTAAATTCGAAACCATTTTAAATTTGGAACCATTTTCAAAATGGAACCATTTTTCAATTTGGAACCATTTTAAAAAATGGAACTCTTTCAAAAAATGAACAATTTTAAAATTGGGAACATTTTAAATTTGGAACCATTCTAAAAATGGAACCATTTTCGAATTTTAAAAATAGTTCCAATTTTAGAAGACACAAAAACAAAACAGAAAAGAAAAAAGGAAACAAAAACAAAAACAGAAAAATAAAAAGAAACGAAAACGAAAACGAAAAAGAAAATAAAGAAAATCAAAAAATGGAACCATTTTTAATTTGGAACCATTTTTAAAAAATGGAACCATTTTCATGATGGAACCATTTTTAAATTTGGAACCATTTTAAAAAAACGAAACCATTTTCAAAATTGGAACCATTTTTAAAATTAAAACCATTTCCAAAATTAGCACCATTTTCAAAATAGAACAATTTTCAAAAATGGAACCATTTTCAAAAAAATAAATGAACAAAAAATAATAAAGAAAAAGAAAACGAAAAAACATAAAAGAAAAACGAAAAAAGAAACAGAAAACAAAAAAGAAACAGAAAAAGAAAAAAAACCAGATGGGCCGGCCCAGTAAAGCGTAGCGGGAGCATTCGTGTTGGCGGCACTTCCCCTGTGCGGCGCTAACGGGCGCCACATAGGGTTTGCCGGAAAATCCTATTTGCCTCGTACTGCGGAGGTTATTCCGCTCCGCGTGCCCCCTGCGCTCTCCTAGGTCTGGCCCATTTAGTTGTTGGGCGTACTGTGTTAGCGCTAGGTCTTCTGCATCGTTTTAGCGCAAGATTTTGTCCTCCGTTTTGCGTATGTTGTTTTCTGCTTCGCTTTTTGTTTTCTTTTCCCTTTTCGTTTCTATTTTGCTCCCTATTTCTTTTCGTATGTTTCCTTTTCCTTTTCCTTTTTATTTTTGTAGTTTTTCCTGTTTCCTGTTTTGTTTTTCTTTTATTTTCCCCATTTTTCTTTTGTAGTACACAGTTTCTTTTTTCTTCTTTCTTTAATTTTCATTTATTTTCGGGAAAAGAAAGGAACGAATGTTCACATTTTTTGTTTTTAATTTTTGCATTTTCTCGTTCTATTTATCCTTTTTCTTATCTTAGTATTTTCAAATTTATATTAAAAAAACGTTTTGTTCACATATCTTTTTAGTTTACTAAAAATCGTAGATAACATAATATATGATCACCCAAAACACGTTCAAAGTTCAAACTTAGTTTGCATTCACCCTTTTTCTTGTTTAAATTTTTTAAATCGTTCAAAAAAAATTCTGTTCACAGACCTTTTCTGTTCACTTTTTAAAAATTCGTTCAAAAATAGTGTTTGTTCATCGACCTTTTTATGTTTACTTTTAAAATCATACAAAAATAATTTCCATTCATTTTTTAAATCGTTCAAAAATTGTTTCTTTTCGCCAACATTTGTCAGTTCATTATTATATTTGTTCAAATATAGTTTTCGTTCACCGACATTTTTTTGCTCACTTTTAATAAATGTTCAAAAATAGTTTTATGTTCAATTTTAAAAATCGTTCAAAAATAGTTTCCATTCACATACGTGTTTGTTCAATTTTTTTATATAAATTGTTCAAAAATAGCTTCCGTTCACCAACCTTTTTTGTTCACTCTTTAAAAACCGACCAAAAATAATTTCCGTTCAGAGATATTTTCTATACATTTTTAAAATTTTCCTAAAATAGTTTATGATCGCATTTAAAAATCATTCAATAATAGTTTTGTGTTCAAACACCTATTTTGTTCACTTTTTAAAAATAGTTAGAAAATAATTTTCGTTCTGGGACTTTTTCTGTTCACTTTTTAAAACTGTCCAAAAATAGATTTCGTTCACCGACCTTTTATGTTCACTTTTGAAATCATTCAAAAATAGGTTTTGCTCACCGAACCCTTTTATGTTCACTTTTAAAATCGTTCAAGAATAGTTTTCTGTTCACCGACCATTTTCCGTTCACTATTTTAAAATTCGTTCAAAATTAGTTTCTGTTCACCAACTTTTTTGTTCACTTTTAAAATCGTTCAAGAATAGTTTCTGTTCATCGACCATTTTCTGTTCACTATTTTAAAATTCGTTCAAAATTAGTTTCCGTTCACCAACTTTTTTTGTTCACTTTTAAAATCGTTCAAAATTAGTTTCCGTTCATCAATTTTTTTGTTCACTTTTAAATTCGTTCAAGAATAGTTTCTGTTCACCAACCATTTTCCGTTCACTATTTTAAAATTCGTTCAAAATTAGTTTCCGTTCACCAATTTTTTTGTTCACTTTTAAAATCGTTCAAAATTAGTTTCCGTTCACCAACTTTTTTTGTTCACTTATAAAATCGTTCAAAATTCGTTTCCGTTCACAATTTTTTTCACTTTTAAAATCGTTCAAGAGTAGTTTTTGTTCACCGAACTTTTCTGTTCAATATTTTAAAATTCGTTCAAAATTAGTTTTCGTTCACCAACTTTTTTCGTTCACTTTCGAAATAGTTCAAAAATAATTTCCGTTCACCGACATTTTATGTGCACTTTTAAAATTATCCTAAAACAGTTTATGATCACTTTTTAAATTATTTCAAAAATAGTTTCCATTCAAATACCTATTTTGTTCACTTTTTAAAAATCCTTGAAATATAATTTCCGCTCAGAGACTTTTTCTGTTCACTTTTTAAAAAGTTCAAAAATATATTTCGTTCACGGACCTTTTCTGTTCACTTTTAAATCGTTCAAGAATAATTTCTGTTCACCACTATTTTTCGCTGACATTTTAGAATCGTTCAAAAATAGTTTCTGTTCACCGTCATTTTCTGATCACTTTTTAAAACCGTTAAAATGAGGTCAATGTTCTAATTAAAAAAGTCCAATTTAAAATATATGTTCTTATTTTTGAAAATCATTTGATAATGTTCACAATTGAAAATGATTTAGATTTTTAAAATGTTCATCTTTGACATGGTTTAGATTTCAAAATTGCTCATATTTGAAAAATGTTCATTAAAAAAAAATCATATTTCAAAATTGGTTAAATTTTGAAAATGTTTATTTTTTGAGTTCTGATTTCAATATTTTAATATTACAAAATGTTCATTTTTGAAAATGGTTCAAACTTTAAAAAATATTTAAATATTCAAATTTTGAACTTCTGCGTGACAGCACCATGAAGAGCTGCGAGCTGGACAACAGCGCGACGGGAGCGGCGTGGGACGACGGAGATGCAGCGACGATGGCGGAGTTAACTGCAGTGAGCGACTGAGACACATGTTGGAGAGTACGCGTATAATGAGGAGTGTAAACGTGTTCAAACCTACAATACAAGATTATCTCGTATATGGTCGTCGAATAAAAAAAATGACAACACGAAAGTTGTATGAAACGTTGAGATTAACCTCCTCCTTAAAAGATATTTCAAACGGTCAACCGAGTGCGATGAATTTGATAAAATTCGGCTAAAAAAGTTTCAAACATCGATTCAAAATTGAGAAGTTACAATCGATAAAACTCGAAAATAAGTATAGGAATGGAACATACTTGTGGACGCGCATAATTTTCGTTTACACATTATTTTATTTTAAAAGTGCATGACGCTATAACATTTTTGTTCACCCACAAGTGCAAAGAAACGGGAAAACCTGCTTCCGTTGCCAGGAAGCAGCGAAACACTATGCAAAAAAAGCAGCGAAACAGTCCCCAGTCGCCAGGAGTTTCCGAGCGGAGATCCCAGCGGCCGAAAGTGGGCCGAGCCCAGTTGCATTGGTGGGGGGGGGGGGGGGGGGGGGGGGGGGGGGGGGGGGTGTGGGGAGCGTTGCTTCCTCCCCGTACCACGTCAACTAGGCGCTCCCGGGTTTGCCACCCCTGCCGGCTGCAGCGCCACTAAATGGGCTGCAATCATACGGCCCATTTAAGAGGTAATTTCTTTTTGTTTACTGTTTTATCTATACTACTATTAAAAGAGCAAACTATTAAAAGAGCAAACTTGTTGGGATACATTAAATCTGTACCGTTCAATATCCGATCAAACAGCTCAGATCGTCCCAATGTTTGACAACTCAACTATGTCCATTTTGGACCGTTTTGTCCTCCCACCAAATCACATAATACGACCAAATTGCCACCGTACTGGTCCAACCGTTATATGATCCGTAGAGGGAAAAAAGAAAAACATCCGCGCCTCATGTACCGTGCTAGGGCACGGGCAGCCAGAAACAGTTCTCACGATCGGGTGCTCGAGCTCGACACGGGCGCCTGGCCAGGAGCCGCAGTTTCGGTGACGCCGGCATGTGCCCGTGCTGCCGCGGTGGCGCGGGACGTGTGATACCATCGCCAACGACTTCGCATCCTCGATGTGCAACCGAAAGCTCATCGGCGCGCACGGCTTCTTCTAGGAGTTTGGGGCCAGCTGCGGGAACGTCTCTGACGGGACACCGAGCTTGGCTCGCCGAGGGTCCACAACGGGCACGGCACCCACACGGCGTCCATGGCCGCGGGGTCCGTCGTGGCCGACGCGAGCCTCCTCGGCTACGCGCATGGAGCCATGGGCATGGAGCAGGCCATGGGTGCGCGTCGTGGCGTACAAGGTCAAGGTGTGCTAGGTCAAGGTGTTCTGGAGGCAGAGGTGCTTCAGATCCGACATACTCGCGGGCATGGAGCTGTGGGCATGGAGCAGGCCATTGACAATGGAGTCGATGCCCTCTCTCTGTCTTTTGGCGGCGGCTCGTACCCGCTCTCGCGCGACCGATCGTCGTGAGCCCCCTCGCAGCATCGTTGTGGCGTGCTCAGCGGGAACAGCGGGCCGGCGCCGTCCTGGCTGGTGAACACCGCTCCGTGGATCATCATCGCTGGGTCGGGTGACGCGAACGGGCTCGGGTGACGGGAACGCCGGCATGTCCGCTCTACTGCGGGAACGGGCTCGGCGACGACAAGTTCCTTCTGGTGTACAACACCTGGCAGCAACGCGAGCAAGCTGTGCATGGCATATGAGGTGCTGCAGCGTTGGAGAAGATCGTGCGGCAACCGGCAACTGGTAGTCAACCACCGTCGTCCTCCCGGTTTCAACACAGGTAACCGACTCTTATCTCCGTTCCCTGATCCCCTCCATCTCCTTCCGTCTCATGCTTGGTATTGTAAGTATGATTTGTCAGATATGCTGCGATTTAGATCGAGTGATTTTATAAGATTTTTCAGTCAGGGGATCACCTAGCACATACACTTGGAAGATTGCCAATGATTATAGTCATTTTGGTGTTTTGCTAAAGTAAACAAATCACAATTATAAGTGACATCGCAGGAGATGATCAAGTGAGCAAGCACGAACGTCAAACTATGCCAAAGGAGTAAAGGAGCTTCCTGTAATGTGGTACTTCATAATTTTATTCCTATTTGAATTTGTTCCGCTCTCACTAGAGACATCAAGTTGTTTTTTCACAGAGCTATAATGTACATCTTCATCCTATAAAGTTTCGATGCATATGTTTATGAGCTATGTTTTTGGGGAATCTGTTTATTGGATATGTTAGCAAGTTACTTAGTTACTCACTAGAAATCTAGGTAACTCCCTTTCCCTTCCGTTTGAATCTGCCTAAGAGGATTGGTTATGTTCGTAACTATCCGTTCTGGTTAGTTGAGTGGTTGTGACACCGATGTACTGGCCTTTGAGTTCAATTTTTCCATTTTTAATGGGAGATTTTGATATGGGGATCCAAAAGTGTATTTGATATTGATGTAAAATGGTGGCTGAGCCTTTTTATTTGAAAAATGTTGAGGAAATATTTGTGCTAAATGCCAACTAATCAGCATGTCGGTTGGAATGTTTGTCACCGGTCTTGAAAATTAGCAAAATATTTCAAAAAATATATATTTTTGATTGTTGCACTGGCAAATATAATTAATGAGGAGCTTTGTTTGCGTCACATGAGAGCATAATTAACCAAAAAACTATTGTTAAGATTAAGATCGTGCGTTGCACGTGCCAAGCAACTATTATTTTTAAAGAGAAAACAAAAACAAAAAAGAATTTTGTTTCAATTGTGAACAATTTTAAAATCAGAATATTTTCAAAATTGAACATTTTTAAATCTAAAGAACAATTGTGAAATATGATTTTTTTTTCAAATGTGAACAATTTCAAATCTAACCATATTTGAAATCTGAACATTTAAAAAAATTGAACAATTTTAAATCAAAACATTTTTAAATCTGGGCGGTTTTTCAATTTGAACATTTTTCAAATCGAAACAATTTTCAAAACTGAACATTTTGAAATCTGAACATTTTCAAAATATGAACAATTTTAAAAATCCCATCATTTTTAAATTATGAACATTTTACAAAATCATAAAAAGTGAAAAATGAAAAAGGAAAACAGAAAAGAAAACGTAAAATAAACAAAGAAGAAAAAACAGAAAAATGAAAAATCCGCCGAAATGGGCCGTCCCATCTACGAAGCGCTTCAGGCGGCGCGACCATTTTGCGCCGCTAAAGGGCGATATCTGAAAATAAGTTTAGTATCCATACTCATGCAGTCACACTCACCTGGTCTACGAAGTTCGTCATGTCATTTTATATCTTTCTGAAACTAGAAAGAAAGTTGGGATTAAAGATTTTACTCAAGAAATTCTCGAAAAAATGTGTTCTAAGCGATGGTAATAATACACTACATATGTCATCAAGGCGACACAACGTTTTCCTTTGGACGAAAAGCGGAGTGAGAGCTGATTTCATTAAAAAGACCGGAGGGGATGATCCATGAGATCTAGGTGGTCTAACCAATGTATTCAATGGTTCAGGTACCCGTGTTTAGTGACCTACCACACGACTCTCTCCCAAACACCCAACCCGAACAGAAAAAGAAGAACTCTCTTCCTGCATTGCCACTACAGTTGCTCTCTGTTGCGACTCCCTCGGCGTCCACCCTCACTCTTTCTTCCGGACTCAACGCTCCATGGTACCTGCCCGCTTAATCTTCCATGTCGTCGTCCGTATCCCGAAAAAATCGGCGCGCCAACATTACTGCCCTGGTACACACTAACACGACAACATGAGTTTTATGTTTTCTACTCCCTCCGTCCGGAAAAAGGATGTCTTGACTTTGTCTAAATTTAGATGTATGTATACACTAATACATGTCTAGATACATCTAAATTTAGACAAATCAAAGACATCCTTTTCCGTACGGAGGGAATAGTTTTTTCTTGTCATCACCACCACCCCCCCCCCCCCCCCCCCCCCCCCCCACCCCAACGTCTTCATATGCAGATAAGCAAGAACAACAACGAGTATGAACTGCACGAACTGAAAGTAAAGGGAACAGAGAGTCCTGATTTATTTTTTGAAGTTCAAGATTTTGGCATAGATCTACGTCTTCGTTTGGAGAGGCTATGGACGCGTGCACCCAAGTACTCATACAATCATACTTATCCTTCTTCTCCGCTGGCTCAAGCTTCGCAAACCTTTGTCCGATCTATCTATAATGAGAGATCTTGACATGATAGATGAAACCTTCACAAACTACAACGGTAATTCCACATATCCGATGCTCAACAACTTACTTCTAACTTTTTGGAAGTGCTAATCCTACAAGAGTAACAATCAGGCTAATCGCCAAATATGCTCTTGGTACTGCTCAAAGATACTCACTCTTTCCTCTCAAGAAATTTGCTCAAGAATTTGAGAGAGAGAAAGAGAGAGAGAGAGGAAAAATTGACAACAAGAATGGATCTTAGATCCAAAAGTTCAGTTCAACTAGCCAGAATTACCAACTCTACCCACTTGTGATTGGGTCTTATTTATAGGCTTAGATCGACATCTAGCGGTTCAAAGGAATATGCGCTCTTGTACCGAAGCATCTGAACGGTCATATTCCTATTTCTTTAATGGTGTCGTGCTGAAGTAACAAATCACATAGTACTTTTAATCATTGTCATGAAGTACTAACTCTTCAGACCTCAGTTTTTCATCACTAAAGAAATAAGCTCAACATCGTTTGTACTGAAGCCGCAGTCAGTTTTACCAACTGTTCAACCTAATGGCCCATGTTACTCAACGTACTGATTCTTCAAAGAGTTCCAAATGGATAGTCGAATAACATATGAGTCTAATTGAACACGTATCCAAGTTTCACTTTCGGCCTAGTAAGGTTTGTCCTATGACATCGAAGAACTAGAACTACTGGAGAACAACGCATGTTCGTCACATATGCTCTGGTTTCTTCAAATCCATCTTGTTCCTTCAAATGTTGAACTGTACCTTCTTCACTTCATTCTTAGGGGTCAATCTTCTTGCGGTTAAACCAACTTATTTGGACAAATAATAACAGGTGAATACTAAATAAATCATTAGTCCATCAGTCATTCTCATATATCATCCAAACCCACTTAATTAGAGGAATTTGATGCACTTTTAAATATGATTAACCAGATTTGAATAGTGTAATTCATCCTGCCAGATATTTACTTTTTCTGTAATTACTTCTGCCCGATAATCCTTAGTTGGAGCCATGGCTATGATCAAGAATACTGAATCATGAATGCAACAATACACATAGAATGTGTGGTGTAATAGAGCACGTCTTTCTTTTGGCATCCTAGGAGGTACAACCCGATATTTTGAGTGTTGCGTCTAGGTTTTGCACTACATTTGGTAACATGGTGATAATCGAATGAGTACACAACACCAAATAGATAAAACAACATTATTGTCTCTCCGCGGTAAAATGTCCACAACGATGTCACAATTTTGAATATACAACCATAGTGTCGCAACAGTGGAACATGGGGTTCCCTGATGCTGCCAAAGTGGGTCCACCACCTGGGCCCACCTGGAAGATGGACAAGAGAAGGAGTCAAGAATGGTGGATGGGTCAGCCCATCCACCCCAAGGAAGCCCGACAAGTTCGACATCGGCACGCTGCGGCTAAGGACCAGGTGACCTTCCGGGGTCACCCATCGCCCGGAGAACAAGGCGGAGTACCCGTGTGTCCATGCGCCCGGCAGGAGGCCAAGCGCATCCCCGTGTCCTCCATCCGTACAGCCGAGAGGATAAGAACGCCAGCTCGTACAGGAAGCTGGTAGAAGACTTGGGCGCCAAGACGAAGGACGCGCCCCAGTGACATCGCCATGGGCATGGTTGGTGGGGGCGGACAGGCTTTGTCCGTCCCACTTTTCCCCAAGGGCGGACGACCATGCCACCCCACAGAAGATACTTGGAGAAGAAGAGGCCACGTCTCCTCCAAAGACCGCCGAGGGGTTCTCCCGCCTAAAGCCCCTCACGCTCCTCGCGTGCCCATGTCGGATCCCCTTAGCCTATAAAAGGAGGACCAAGGCACCAAGGGAAGGGACAAGTGAGATAAAAGCGGAAGACTAGACTAGGGTTCGGAAGGTAGAGAGAGAGGTGATCTCCCCAGGGCAGGATCTGCTCTTCGTCTACCTCCGGCCGGAACTCTGCCAGGTTCACCCCTAAACACCCTTGTAAACCACACCATGATGAACACCTCAATCCATACATGCAGGAGTAGGGCTTTTAGCCTCCGGGCGGCCTGAACCTGGGTAAACTCCGTGTGTCTCTGTGTTGTTTGCTTGCTTGTCCCGACGAAGAACTCGGCGGTCTTACTCCCGGGTAAGACGTCTCCCAGCCTCCTTCGCGCCCCGTGCCGAACCTAAAAATGGGGTATCCTTTACTCCTGGTGTCCGTGATCCGAGACATGACACATAGCAAAATTAGAATACCATGCATTCATTAATATTTCATTTTTATAAAACATTTATTTATTCATCTTTACTTGCATGAATTTCAAATGTATCAGCTGATATTTTTGAGACGTGTGTTGTACGTGTCGGCTTTCTAGTTAATGAAGAGGAGTACCAGCACAAACTACAAAGGACTGTATATAAGAAAAATGCAAAATCTTGAAAAGTAGAAACACACAGTCCAGAGGGCAAGGAGCTGGGAGAGCTCAACGACATCCGGATTTAGGGCCTTGCGGCACATCGCCATACACCTCACGGGGGATCCAACTAGGAGGAATTTCGGAACCATGCTACATCTGAACTCAGCTTGGCAGTCAATAGGAAGAGAGGAAGTCCGCAATGAAAATTGGACATTTTTTATGACACAAGAAAATTGTATTTCCAAATTTATTAAAAATCTCAAGGAAAGCCACGCACGCAGATAAGGGATATGTGCATGCAAAGTTTTAAACTTAAATATGACCATTTGTGACGTTTAAAGAAAATCACAGGCAGATAATGGTTGCGGGTATGTACGTGCGAAGTTTGAAACTTAAATATGATAATATGTGATCTTTAAAGAATCGCAGACTGCATACTAAGTTTCAAAATTTGCAACTTAACCTCAATTGTTGCGACCAGACGATGATTTTTGGTCTCCAATAGCTTGTCGATTGCATTGATTCCGGTTTGGTACCAAAAAAATGAAAGTACCATTATACTTGATTAACAACACATTTTGCTTGATGATTAAACTATAACAATAAAATGAAAGTACCATTATAACTTGAAAATTTAAAGCCATCAAAAGGGGAGCGCAATTGTGCCGCCTATGCTAAAACACAAACACTTACACTCGAAAGCATAAAACTGAATCGTTCATATCTACTTGCCCCATTTTCAAATACTTGTCAACACCCTTCATGTTTATTCGTCTAGTTCCTACATTTGCCTTTCCTAATTGCCCCCAAGAAAGTACAGTAGCTTGCATGCCCTGACCTGGGAGAAAAGAAGCGTTAAATGCTTTAGTGTGGAAAAATAGATGAACTTGAGAACAAATAAAAGAAGTAGGATATTTTTCTCATATTCGTCGTTCTTCTGCATAACTCTAAAAGTACATCTGTTTGAAACGAACAGAGTTGTCTAAGATGTACACCGTTCTCATCATGATTCCTTTGAATAGGTGGCATCCATATCTCTTTGTTCCCCATATACAACAGTACAATCCCTTTGTTAGGCAAATCTAAAACTGCAAATTCGCTTGATTCTCTCTGAAAATATTACGAAATCTTATTGCGCTATAAGGTAAAAAGATAGCAACTCTATTTTTTACCGCAGAATAAGCGATGTCTAAATGCCCGGTTGTAATTTTTTTTGTCCTGACTAGCCTCCGAGCATCCTATGCATTAACTGGGCAAGTCGGTGACGGTGAGACGGCGTGGTGGTGGTGACTGGGGCCGAGCAGTGTGGAGTAACTGGCGGTACCGCCTTCGCCTTCCCCATATCCTTCCCTGACCGGCTGGGCTGACCCGAGTCCAGATTTCCCAACATTTTCCTCCTTCCAAACCCTCGTCTCCTCTTCTGATCTAAAACCTCAGGAGGAGGAAACCCCACCCCCACGTCTCCGCCATGGACGCCACCCCCGTCGCCACCCACCTCCGCCGCTCCATCCCCGAGCACGACGCCTACACCGTCCGCATCTTCGACCGCCGCGTCGCCGCCCTCGCCACCTCCCACCCCGCCGACGCGCGCCGCTGGATCTGCAAGACCCGCTGGCTTCACCACCCCCTCCTCTGCTCCGGCCGCCTCGTCGTCGGCCTCGGCGTCCAGTGGACCCCCGTCCGCGCCCACGGGGACGGGTGGACGCCGCCGCCGGCCACCCTGCAGCTCTGCGCGGGCAACCGCTGCCTCGTCCTCCACCTCGCCCACCTCGACGCCGACTCCCTCCCCACCGCGCTCTACCGCTTCCTCGCCGACCAGCGCGTCCTCTTCGTCGGCTACGGCTCCTCCCACGACCGCCGGATGCTGCGGGACCACTACGGCCTGCACGTCGCGTCCGCCCGCGACCTCCGCGCGCTCGCCGGCATGGGGAACGCCTCCGTCGAGCTCATGGCGCAGCGATTCCTCGGCTACCCCGGGATCAGTAAGCCCTGGAACGTCGCCATGAGCGCCTGGCACGCGCCCAGGCTCTCCGTCGAGCAGGTCGAGTACGCATGCGTCGACGCCTACCTCGCCTACCGACTCGGCGTCCTCCTCTGCCCCGCCCCACGCGCTCCCCCTCACGCGCCTCCTCCCCGCGACCCCGTGCTCCAGCTCCACCGCGCCCCGGGTCCCGCTCTGGTGCTACCCCGCCCGCGCGCTCCGCCTCCTGCACGACGCACCCTCCTGCTCCCGCGCGCACCGCCTCCCGCCCCACCCGCTCCGGTGCGCCCCTGCCCGCCGCCTCCCGTGCCACGCGCCCTCGTGCGCCCGCGCGTGCCGCCTCCAACACCGCGCGCTCCCGAGTGGCGCCGAGTGGTGGCACAGACGTCCGTGGCTGTCGACGCGGCCGAGAGCAGCAGCAAGATCGCCGAGACCCGCCCAGGATTCGCTGGATCGAACACGGAGACAGACCGCGGCGGCCTCACTTTGGTCCGCTCCAACTACGCTTCCGACGACGACGACGACCTCTCCTCGGATGAGTTCGAGCTCCTGGGACGTGATGCTGGCACCGACGATGATGAGGAAAAGGAGGATGTCTACGGCTACCTCGCCAAGACCGGACTTCTCAGCGACGGTGACGACGTCGTCGAGCCTGGAGATCACAGCGACGATGACGAGGAGGATTTCTACGAAGACCACGCCGTCGGCACCGGAGCTCTCCGTGCTGAAGACGACGGGGAGCAGGGCTACGCCTACAAGGAGTACGCCGGGATCGGAATTCTCACCGTGGACGACCACATCGAGGAAGGCTACAAGGAGTACACCGGCATTCTCACCGTCGACAACGAGCAGGCGGCTTACGACAATGAAGTGATCGTCAGCAGCGGACCCGTCTCGGTTGCTTTCGAGGAGGAAGGTGACCAGCAGCTGAATGGCTACCATGCACCACCGGAGCACTTCGGACAGGCGGAGGAGCACTACGGCGACAGCACCGAGGCGATCCAGGGCGGCGAGGACGAGTATGGTCAGGATGACGGCGGTGATTGGTATGATCAGGGGGACGACGGGTATGTGCGAGATGATGATAGTTATGATGCGTTCTACTAGCTTGCATTGCATGACACCAATTGTTTTGGTTTCATATCGTGGATCATTGCGCTGTTTTGGAAGGAACTAACGACTGTGGCCCTTAGTGTGTGTGCCTGATCGAGTTTGCACAATTTGCAATTCTGCACCGAAGACTAATTAAGTTCTAGTCGATCTTGGTTGGTAATGGCGCTAACATTGTTATCTTGCAATCGTTCGTACTGGTGTACGAGTTTCTGCTGTGAAGTTGGGATAATGATGAGTTATGATGAATTTTTGTTCAGTTCAGGCGATGGCATTTTAATTTGGCGTGTCTGGATTTCTAATGCATGAACGTTGGCTATCAGTTGTTTGAGCACTTAGTTTGCATGCATGGTTCATGGATCTCTACAACTTTGGGGATTGGTAATTGACACAGATTGCATTCTGCTGTACCTAATAATGCAACAGAGAAATTATTGTCATTTCGTGTTTAATCTTGATTCGATTTGTTCATCAGTTGCTAATTATGTGGAAGAACTTTATTTACTGCTGTATGATTCAGATTTAGTGGAGTTAATGGGCGTAGTGATCGTGGACTCATCTCCAACGGTATCCAAAAATAGTCGATTGCCAAAGTAGATTTTAGATTAATTTCACAAGTTTCAACTGTTTATTGACACAATTCCTGATTTTGTTCCTTTAGCAAGTTCTTCGTCAGTATGTAAATTCGAACTATCAACGTACTCACGGGACTAGTTTTAGCCTGGGTATTTCCTCTGATTAGCCAGGCAACCTTATTAACTGCATTAATGAATCGGTCTGAGTTCACCCAAAATACGAAGAATCATCGATAGAATTATAGAAAGATAAATATTAATTTAGCATGTTCTTCGTTAGTACTCTGCTGTTGTAGTATCTATGCGAATCAGCAAATATTTGTCAAAGAAACAATACTTATTAAAAGGAAACCCACAAACATGTTAAGGGCAAACGAACTATGGCGTGCAAAGCACACGAAACATATGACACAAATACCAGCATTTTTGCAAATAAGAAGGCTGGTTGGAACTCAGCTATCCTCACGGAACTTAGATGACACCGGAAAGGAACCACAAAACCACTAAATTAAAATGACATTGGACAAAGGGTCACAAAAAATAAAATACTGATGAAGAGGTGCATTCGGGCATGATCAAGAGATGACACCATGCTGTATATAAAAGCAGGTTGCCAATGGACAGATCGTATGAATCAAAGAGATTAGAGCCACATTTTGTTTTTGTAGGCAGAATGATAGATCAGCTAGACCACAAAAAATTGAGAATGCGAGTTCAATCGAGTAACAATAGTGTTGGGGTATTGGAGCAAACCAAAACAACACTAGTCTCAGCCTGCAGTTTCCACACCCTATACATATACTTGACCATCCATTTCCTCGGGAGGCGAATTGGACAAGTTCGTGGCATGTTTCTTAGTGTCGTACGTGAGATCTGTGCCGATGGGCTATTGGGCACCATTTGTTGTTACTTGAATGGAACATAAGACATGACACATGTTACACTACTATTGGACAGCCACGAATCATCAGATGTCCACGGGATGTTGCATCTTCAGAGTAAGTACAATAAGCTCTAGTCAGCTGGCTATACGGTGTTATATGTGAGCAAAATCCTACATGGCGGAATAATAAGTGTGGAGAGAGAGTAGAGCGGGATGTATGTGTGGCTATAAGGTGTTATATGTCAGCAAAATCCTACATGGCGGAATAATAAGTGGAGAGAGAGTAGAGTGGGATGTATGTGTACAGCCGGGCTGCATCACAAGAAACGAGATGCTAGAGCCTGCATGCAGCCCGCTTCAAAGCGTTTGGCTGGCGTTAGAGCATCTCAATAGAGGCGCTTCGGCGCCACGCGCCATATTCTGTTTCCAGCGCCAAAAAAGAGTTTTAGCGTGCCACACTCCCGTTTTGCTTTTCCAGCCGCGCGATACTATAGCGCGCCGAAACGCAGGGCTCCAACAGACGCGCAAAAAAACGCGCTCCAGAGCCAAATTTTGCAATAAAATAAATACAAACAACACAAATTTAAACGATTTTAAACTTAGTTCGATAGATTTGACGATTTTTCACCTAATACAAACTACTACAAACTACCTAATACAAACTACAACTTATTAGAACTCGAAGTCCGAGGAATCCGAGGCGGTGTCGCTGGAGATTTCCTCCTCCAGCGCGCTCCACCGCTCGTCGCCGGCGGGCCAGGTCGCGCGGCCTGCCGCGAACTCGGCCTCCGCCGCCCCCTTCGCCAGGCGCCGCGCCTCCCTGTACTCGCGGCGCTCGGCCTGCCGCTCCGCCTGCTCCGTCGCGGTGATGTTCCAGTGCTCCACCTCGAGCTGGTATTCGCGCGGGTGGCTCCGGTACCAGTCCGCGACCGCGCGCTGGTCCCGCTCCGCGACGAGGCTGAGCATCGCTCGGCGGCGGTGGAGGCGGCGGTCTTCGTCGGTGACGAGGCGCGGCTCCGGCGCCATGTTGTGCGCTTCCTCGGCGTTGCGGCAGTCGTCGAAGTTCATCTGGCGGCGCGAGCAGCCGAGCGCCCACGCCGCCGCGTCGTACGCGCGGGCGGCCTCCATCGCCGTCTCGAACGTCCCGAGCTGGACGCGCCCCTCGCCGGACCGGATCTCCGACGTGAAGGTGCCGTTCGGGCGCGCGCGGACGCCGCGGTAGCCAGATTGGCTTCGGCGGCACGGCGCGGGCGGCGGTGGGGAAAAGAGTGGAACTATCCAGAGCGGCGCGGGAGAGAGAGAGTTGGTTGCGTGGCGCGTTTGTGTCCAGCACGCTGGACGCGCGGCGCTATATATGACGCCGCGCGTGCCGCTTCGTCCAGCGCGCTGGACCGTTTTCCCGCGCGGCGGAACTTTCCCGCGTCTGCTGGAGAGCGCGAACCGGCCCCGCGCGGGAAACGGCCGGTATTTCGCGCGCGCGGCGTTTTTGACGCGTCTGTTGGAGATGCTCTTACTTCCTCCCTACAAATTATTTGCCTCCTCCATCTTCAAACATTTAATGCTACTAGGTGAAAGCCCGTGCGTTGCAACGGCTTTTTAAGTTTTCTATCATCACACATGTTCTACATACATGTGAAATTTTCACGTCTATAAAAGAATTATTCTAATAACATTACAATATTCACTTCACATAATTTTGTGTAATAGGCATAGAAAGAAATGACCCACAAATCTCTCTCCATTGGCACACTTAAGATTTCTCTTACCACAATACGAATGTTGTTTCCGGCTTTCATTTGTATGGTACTTGAGCACCTTCCTCAACTCGTGACAATCTTGTACCAATAGAAAATACTCACATTGCAAATTAGGTGAACCAATTCTTAAACATCAGCTCTCATCAAAATTGAAAACTAAGTATCTAGACAAATCCAGGAGGTGCCTCTTTGAAAAGTCCCTTCAAAAGTAAGATTCTAGCTCCATACAGTGTAATGTATCGTAGCATACAAGATGATGTTCTAATACTTCCATTTTTTCCCATCTGCTTGTACATTAGTTTTATCTCTAAATCTGTCGGCAATGCACATTTTCTCTATAAAACTAAGTATCGTTCCGTTATTTGGTTGCTATGGCTATGTAGAAATGACAAGGTTTTTAGTGATAAAAATGTTTCTGTTATGCAGGTTATCTACCGGTGCACAACTACGCTCCGGTCATGGCCGTCCCTATAGCGTGTGGAGCACCGCGACTATTTTTTGAGGTATCTTCGCGATTGGAGGCTGCGGCGAGGGAGTTCTTTTTCCAGCATGGATGGCAGCATAATCTCCAGATTGGCCCTCCACCATCATATGTGTCTTTACAATTTTTCATTATGATATATAATTCACCTTTTTTATTTGTGTTGGTTTCAAACTTGTGAACTTGTTGGGTAACTTGTTGGGGTTGTGTGCATCTTAATTATACAGAGTCCGGTTGTAATGCTTAAAACTTTATAAGTAATAAAATCCCTTTATCAAAAAAAAAGTATCGTTCCGCTGCCACATGCTATCTCCTCCAACTCTAACAAATTTTTCTAGATAGTCTAAAACAAATAAGGTGTACGAAATACGTCATCTCAATGTCTCTACCGCCTCCGCCTTTGACTAACTCCGGAGTAATGCAAACCCCTGATAATGTTTCAGTGTTGGCAAGATGCATGCATGAATTTTTACTGTTGATTGGCTAATGTTTTATCATATCTACTGCTGTTCATTTGTCTCTGAATGTATACCACCTACACTGCATTTATGCAACTACTGTCAAATAATATATAAATACAGATTACAAGGTACTCCAGTTCCAGTTGGTCGCTCTTAACCAAAGAAAAATTGTATCCAAATACAACCCAGATTAGAATTAATCTCTACATAATACCTAGTGCGAGCAACCCATATTAAAAAGCAGGTGTAAATTTGACCTTATGATAAGAAATTAGGAGTGTTTACCGCAAACTGTATGGGACAAAAATTAACACTAAACAAATAGATGAACCATCTAATCTCATAGGAGAGGACAGATATGTGAAGAGCTGGTGGGAGCAGGGTAAGGACAATCAGGGCAAGAACTGGAGGAGGATGCGCCATGGGTCAATCGCAGCAGCAACAAAAATCTTTCCTCCTGTAAATTTGGAGGACGCACCTGTAGATTGGAGGACATGTTGGAGGGGAGAAGGACATAGAAAAAAGAAGGTCTGTTAGTCATCCAATAAGATTTGTTAGCCATCCAATAAAAAAAGAAGGTATGTTAGTTTTTGACTTCTGTTGAGATCTGGACGTGCGGTGGCATGGTTTTAGAGGGAGAGGGTTAGCGGTGGCATTTGGTATGTAATTAAGAGGAATTGTGACACCATTATATGTGTGACACCAATGACGGACTCTCCTTTAATAGTAAAGATAGCCAGATTTATAGCTAATCTGTAGCCAACCTATTATATGAGTGAACTTTTAAGTGGGCTTTAGGTGACATGGCGCTACTCTATAGCCAGCAGCGGGCTCTAGCCCGTTGGGCTTCATTATTTGAAACCAGGATCCTCTTGAGGCTTTACTCTTGGGGAAAAAATTCACTTCCACGGGCACACTTGTCCTCACAAACTCATCTCTATCCAGAAAACACACAAATAGTAAACACCTACGATCGTAGTGTTACACCTTCTTTAAGCATATATCATTGAGCTCCATGTGCATTTGCTTGAAAGCGTGTATGGTTACACCATAAGAAACGCATTCCAAGAGATTATAGTCAATGTAAATTTTCTGTGGTATATAATGCAAAGTAATCCTTGGGAATAACTCCTTAAGGCCTCGCTTGGTTCGTCGGAAGAGATTACGGAGCGAAAATTTCACCCCCGCACGCAACGTATTTTTAGCGACACCTTACGAGATCTGTTGAATTTTCCTGTTGTATTGCCTATTTTACGACAATCCAATCGAGGCCTAAGGATCATATTCTTACAAACCAAACAACCGTTATGGCATGGGTAAACTTCGTAAGGATAACATTCCTCTATAAAATTCAATGAGGTTCTCGTGGCTATTTGTGTGATACTGTGATCTCTCTGCTACCAACTATTCTTGTATACAATTAGTTCTCAATACCTTTTTTTGTGTGGAGAGAATACCTTTTTGTATTATGATTTAAAAGGCCTGGTGGTCCGACAAAATTCAGATCAAACATAGGACTGGAAGGACAAACTGCAAATATTTTTTTTTCTTCAATTCTGGATTTTTTTACACGAATTTCCATTGACAGGTTTCATGGTTTATTTTGGGAAGCAGCCAGAATAGGTACGCTTCTTTCTCTGCAACAGAAATGCTGCATGTTTGCTAGTTCTCTTCATTTCCTCAGTTTGGAGCACTGGTTTTTGCCTTTTTGGTTTTTGTCAGCGTAGATGTACCTAGTTTCATCTGTCAAACTGTGTATGTGCCGTAAACTGTTCAGTGCTAGACTGCTTATTCTGGTGCATTTCTAGCAGTACTTTTTCTTGGTGAAGACTCACCATATTCGTTATACAATAATGTTCTTAATTTCCTTGTGTTCTATCCACCTTGTTAGATATTTAAACACAGTTGCTCTAAGAAAATATTTTAAAAAATAAATAAAATGGAAATGGAAATGCTCCACTGCCTCAATTTTTGTATCTAAGTTAGATGGATTTTCATACACCTTCGATTTCATTTATCTTGTGAATTTCATTTTATATTAGAAAAATATCTACAGGCTTAAGTGGCTAAACTTGTTTTGTCTTGCAAAACTAGTTTTTCTGTAATATTAAGAAGGATGACCTTAGGAACAGTCTAAAACCAGTGACAACCAACTATTTTTTATTCTCTGTAAATTTCTGTATATTAGTTGAAACTCAGGAGAGAAAGCTCTATCCTAACTGCCATTTGGAAATTCAGAAACAACTACTTCATTCTGCTTTCTGATATTTTCTTTTATCTGAATATCTGTTATATCAGTTATTCGTCTTTTTGTATGGAAGCAAATTTGTCTTTCAAGGTTTTGAAGTCATCTATAGGAAGAATCATATATCGTTTTGTTCGTGTTACCATTGCTTCAGTTTGACTAACTAACCGGACGGAGAGGGCTACTTTTGTGGCAATAGCTACATGCTACTACCGAACATTCAGGTCAAGGTGAATGCACCCGGATCAGGATACCCTGTCAGAAAGAGAGAAAATGATGATGCGATTAACATTGTACCGTTTCATGCTACGTGTTGAAGATAATACTACAGTTAGCAATGAACTGATGGTGGATTATGCTGTATGGATTATTTAAACCCTGCAAAACTAATCCTGCTTTTCACGTTTTTTACCTATTTTGTCCCGCCTTTTTTTTTTTTTGCGGAGAGGAAAGTACATCAGATCCACACTCTTACAGAAAGACCCAGAACAAAGGTAAAATTACAACGAGGTCCACTGGGTCCCGACGCCGGAGACGACGACGAAGCTGCCTTAGACGCGCCGCTGCCCAAGCTCCCACCATGGATCGCCGGAGCCCACCACGAGACAGACGGGAAGTCTTCCGCAACGCCTCTGAAGAGACTACCACCGCAGCCGCCACCGCCGCCGCGCAGATCTTCAGCACTTACCTCCAGATCGAAGAACACCGGATCCATCGCTCCCAGATCCGGCCGTGGTGGAGAGAGCCAAGGAGATCCGCCGATTCCCGGGCTCCCACAAGTCGCACGCGAGGCGGCCATCCTCCAGAGAGCACCGCCGCCGAAGGGGCACCGCGCCGACACCAAACACCGCACCAGCCGCACCTCCGCCTCCCAAGCGCCGCCGGCCGGACACACACCTAACCCTAGCCTATGTACAAGCCATGGAACGGGCTTCCCCCACCCTCCCGCCGCCGGAGCGGCCGACGGAGAGGGAGGAACCCACGCCCCACCGGCTGCGAGGTGGATTTGGCGGTGGACTCTAAAAAAATCGCCCTCTCCGGACTGTAGCGAGGAGAGGGAAGAGGACGACCACTCTTCTGGAGTAGTATATTCCCGCCTTTACAGTACTTTCCTGATGGAAACAAAGCCCCTCTTTCTATACAGTTCAACGAAAAATCACATAGATTTTATTAGCTAGCCAAAAGAAGTTGATCACAAAGATGGGCCGATTAAGTTTTTTAAATAAGCATAATGATGGATCAAATTAATGCCTGGCGTATTACAAACCTTGGTATCATACGTTAGTTCAGATGAGCCCCATTGTTTGGCTGAAACTGACTTTACAAAACCTTGAAATCAGTAATATAGGCCTATTGAATTTACCAAGTCATATTTCTTGGTGTATATCCGTCCTCTAGGTTGACGAGTTGACTTTCGCTTTTCGCTTTAGTTTCGTTTCCTTTCTCCTGTCTAGGCTTAACCTGGAAGGATGAAAGGTCTAGTAGTCCTTTAGATTACTTTTCCTGCACTGAAAAACTCGAAACAAACTGTTTGTTGTTCCGTTATCTTCTGATAGTGGAATCCGGCCCCTTAATTGGGGGTTGTCTGTGTAGGTTCTGAATTAACATCTTCAGTGTACTCTCGAGTCTAAGTTGTAAATTTCTGAAGCTAAATTTGACAAGCAACACGCGTATTCATTATTAAGATAAGGGTGAAAAGGAATAAAAGGACAAGTAATCTAAATGCACGCATGAGCCATGTAACTGCTCTCAGCTCTCATTCTATATGTTCTGCACTCTTAAGTACTACTAGCAATAGTCCTAAATTACCGCATCTGTTGGCAGACAATACCAGCTACCTGGAGGTCAAATCGATCGGTTTCATTTTCTTCATATGCTACTGAACTCAATTCTTTTAGGGAAATGAGGGTAGCCCCGGAGTGTGCATCGATTGATAAATATGTATATCTTTATTGTAAAGAATCAACTCACAAAGACGTACACAAAGACTATGACAACCACATTAGACATTACTTGTCACGCTTGTAATCAAATCCCAATGAACCTCTGATGCAGTTTATTAGTAGTTCAGAGCGAACTTAGCACGGATGGTGGTGCTCAGTTTTCAGTTCAGAGCGAGCCAAACATTCAGTTGACAAGGATCTTAGCGATGGCCTGCACATCAACTTCGACTTCAGCAGCCACAGTTCGATCGTCTTGCGCTTAAGCAGGAGCAGCTAAGGCGTGCCATCTCTTCAGGCCCTCCCGGACGTTCTCGCTGTCGTCGCTGCGGTCACGGAAGTTCTCCATGTCTTCGTTCAGGCCAGCGATGCACGACAGGATCACCTCCCTCTGCCAATTCTCGATCCGCGGGAAGTCGCAGTACTTCTCCCCGAACTCGTACATCTTCAGAGGTTCCACGCCGCCGATGTCGTGGGTGTACTTCTTGGGCACGCCGGCGGCCTCCCTGGCGCGGTAATGATCCTCCACGGACCGAAGCATCTCCTCCTCCGACGGCAGCGCGCGCCGGCCGGACAGAACCTGCGCCACCCACTTCCCCTGCGCCTCGAAGAACAACGGAATCAGGACCTTCCTCGGTACGCCCACGAAGGAGAGAGATGGCGCGAGGGACGGTGGGAAGACGTGCTCGAACAGCGGGTCGACGCGGTTGTCGTCCACGGTGACCGCGCCCTCCGTGTCCAGGAACGGGAACGAGTAGGTGTACCCCGTGCAGTACATGACCGTGTCGGCGTCGACGCTGGACCCGTCGGCGAACACCACGCGGCCGTCGGCGTGCAGCTGGTCTATCTGCGGGTGGAGGTGCAGGTTGGCGTGGTTGGCCAGCATCTTGGACATCGCCGGCGTCATGGCCTCCGAAGTGGACTTGGCCGTGAGGTGCACCTCCTTGGCGGCGCGGCAGAGGTCCAGCGCGATGTCCTTGCCGCTGTCCCCGCACCCGACCATCACCACCACCTCGCCTCGGAACGGCTCCGGCGTCCGATACGAGTGGCTGTGCATCTGCCTCCCCCGCCATTCCTCAATGCCTTTGATGCTCGGGAGCTTCGGTTGAGAGTAGTGGCCGGTGGCCACCACGACGGCGTCGAACACCTCCTCCTTCTCGCTGCCATCGCCGAGGTGCTCGGATCTCACCGCCCATTGACGCGTCGACGACGTTGGCGTAGCCGCGGCGACGCGCAGGACACGGGTGTTGAGCCTGACGGCGTCGAGGAGCCCGAACGCGTCGCAGAAGTCCCGGAGGTAGCAGTACATCTCCCGGTGGACGGGGTAGCGGCGCGGGTCCCGTCCGGCGACGCCGTGCCTTGGCAGCAACTGGAAGTCGGAGAACCCCATGGCCTCCCGTGGGCTGATGAGGCGTAGGCAGGCGTACATGCTGCTGGGCACGCGCGCTGGCTCCGTGACCCCGAGCGGGTCGTCGCCGTCTGTCCTCGGGTCGTACAGCCACTGCCCGCCGACGTCGGCGCTCTGCTCCATGACCGTGACGGCGTGGCCCTCCCGCCGCAGCTCGCGCGTCGCCGCCATACCGGCCATGCCGGCACCCACGACGCACACATTCTTCGACTGCAGATGCAGCGGCGGCTCGTTGTCGCCAGCCGAAACCATGCCGATCACCGCGCGCGATCGATCGAGCGAGACTTGAGCTAGTTTTCAAAGGAAAGCTAGGATCGACCCCAAGCTTGGTAATTAAGTAATCTAGTCCCTTCAGATAAAAGTGATGTCTACTGACAATATCAACAATATCATATTTATACTGCAGTTAGCTTGCAATGCACACCTGCCCTCTTTTGTGCGATCTGCAAACGAACAAACGGAAAAGACACGACAAGACAACGGATCCATTTGTCTCCTACTACAAAACATAGCGGGAAATGACAAACTACATGCTCCATTTGTCTCTGTATCGTTTCAAAAAAATGTCTATGATTACAATAAAGCAGAATTATTGGTGTGCATAACACGACTTTCGATTGGTAGACAGGTGACAGCACACGCAAGCAACCAATCAACGAACCATTTACCATTTGAGTCGATGGTCGTTTGTTTATATAATGATGATCCACGCGGACCACGAGCCCTTCCCATCTCAGTCGTGCATCAACCATGCAGTGCCGGAGAGGAAATTGTGCGGTAAAGTGCTGAAGATTTGCCCAGGGGGTGATGATCGAGCCCTTCCGACGCCTTGCAAAATGAACTGTGATTTGAGAAAGAGCCAAAATCTTACTGCTCGGTTTACAATTAATCTGCGTTCTGGATTTAGTTAAAATTAAACTTTTTAAAATTTGACCAAATATAAACAAAAATATATACAATATAAAATTTAGTATTGTAGAATCATCATATATATATATTGTATATGATATAAATTTCATATTGCACATGTTGATATTTTTCTTACACTCGGTCAAAACGAAAAGAGTATATGATTTTTCTTAAAAAAAAAAATGTGATTTCAAGAAAAATATACACTTTTGGTTCAATTAGAACAACTTCAACCACAATTGCAAATTTGGCCCCTAACATGTCCGCGGACAACCCCAAAATATGGTGTCCTCCAACCACAATGTGCTATTTTGCACCCCCAAATCCATGTAAGCCATGCACGTCATTCATTCGATTATTTTGATGTCACAAATAAGTTCAAATAAACCCTACAATTATCCAGAGAACATAAAATATTTCAAAGTATTCAAAGTGCATAACTCAAATTCAAATTCACCGATTTCCCATGAAAATCCACATATGCTGCACTAGCTCATTGAGTAGTTTGATGTGCGCATGTTGATCTCGAAGTTTTCGATGCGTCTCAAGAAAGTTGATAACATGTTGCACATCTTGTTCTGGTAGGTGGACATATTCTCCAGACTTCTCGAAATCATGTGTGTGAGCTGCCCCTTCTCCCTCGTCCTCCACGATCTGGCCCTGGATTGAACCCTGGAGGTTGAGAACATGCTCCTCCTCCTTCTCCATTTCTTCTTGGATGCTCATAATCGCCATTAAGTCCGCATCATCCTCGGCTATGATCTCGTCCTCATCTTTATCATCGATGAACTCTTTGTACATGAACTCATCTACGACCGAGTAATCGTACTCATCATCCGATGAATCCATTCCTACAAATTTACAACAATCAAAATACGGTTCCGGCAATTCATCGAACACATGACGGTCGAGATGTATGTCCGACGGTGTAAAACGTACCTAGGGCGCGGCGGACATGCGAGCTGTATGTCGGGCGTTCCGGCGGCGCACGCGGAGGGCTTGGCTCGGTCCACTGCTAGCTCGGGCAAGTTGCAGTCACGGACAAGCTGCATCCTCTCCAGAGGATACAGAGAAGGGAAACAAAATTAGGAGATATAATATATGAAGGTCCTTTTTGTGAAATTTATCACATTTGCCCGTCTGTAGAATGTTTCCTCCTAGCTACATCAGTATGACATTGGAGGTCCACATGTAAGAACCTTAGAAAATGTAAACTCGATTGTCAGTGCTTTTTGCGATAAATTACCTATGGACCAGTAGGTTTTCATAAATTCCTACAATAATTGTTAGTTTTCTAGGGTTTCGGCACAATTGTAATGGTTGTTTGCCATTCCTTCAAGAAGAGAAGATGGTACCGGATTAGAGTCTCGAGCCAAGTTTTTTATTTGCTCCAGTGAACTTTTAGGAATTCTCAAAACTCCTTTATCTGAATCATGTCGATGTAATATTGATGGAGCTATTGACTAGTAGGGAATTAGTATTTTTATTTTCATATGTACCAGACTCCTTGGGATTGCTCCAATCTCTAACTATTGTGTCCCAAATCTTGTTGTTTCATTCAAGCTTTGTGATATCTTGATGTATAAGATTTTGTAGTGCTTTCTAGAGAAGACATTGTTATATCCCACCTTGATAATAGTGGAAAAAAATTTGGGTGGCTTCGGCCCGTGGTTTTTCCTTTCATGTTGAGCGGTTCTCCACGTAAAAAGATTGGTTTCTCCGTGTTGCTTTGCTACTGCTGTTATGAGAACTTCTCTCCATAGGATAGACACTACCTACCCTTGGGTGTGAGGTTCTCTACAGGGGCGGATCCAGAATTCCACCAAACACATTGCCAATATTATATCACGTGTTGTATTTTTGCTAAATCCTAGAGCAAATAAACCATTTCTACTAATATATAGATGAATTTGTTTTCTACACCCCGGGCCATGGCCCAGGTTGCCCGGGGTGTAGATCCGCCCCTCCTTAGGACACACACTATTTACCCTGAATGCGAGCTAGAAGTGTCATGTCTGTTCCATATATGTTTGATGAATAATGTTTCCTCTCCGTGAGTTAGTACACATGTGGTACTAAAGTTACAACTTAATCCGCTGCGTATTTTTCAGGTCACGTTAAACAGTGTGCTAATCTCCATTAATATTTTTCCAACAAAAACATATTTATCTCTTTAGTAAAGCCTTAAATTCAACAGATAGACAGATTTGATTGAACAAAATTTTGAGTGGTTGGGTGGATTAATACTCAAGTAATTACTTGTAACACCTATAATTTACAATTCCATCGATCGCGTCGGCACATGCTAATTCACTGATGACCAGGTATACTCTACGCCCTGCTCAGCACCCCTACAATTTCGTATATCGTTCTCACCCATCAGCTAAGGACGAAGCCGGCTGAACTCTCCTTCGTTCGTGCCAGAACTAGAATTGAACTTGCTATCCACCGGTGTGTTCATCCGAGACTTCCGCTTCGTTGCGACGAGGAGTGGGTTCTTCTCCTCTTCATCCATGGCGACGAGCTCGTACATGTCACCGTTGCGGAAGACCGGGTGCACGTATGCGTCCTTCAGGTACTCTCTCAGGTTCAGAGTCGGGTTATTTGCACGTTGCAGAGTGTCCTTCACCATCGCTTCCTGCAAATATAAAGACTGTTCTTGCTTAACATTTGATACGATATGAATAACATCTGCAAGTCCGTATGGAGAATTGAGTTTTTTTCCTGCCTGCAAGGGGAATTTTATGTACGCCGGTTCGAATCGGCTCTTGCAGACGTACTGGAACCATATGGTCAGAACAGGAAGAGGAAGAAGAGCGAAAGTGGACTTCTCTGCTTTCTGCGTGCTCAGCAGCCCCAGCAGGAGGATCTGAGATACAGTTAAGGTGGCGATGATTCGTCTTTGCACGTCTGGCCAGAATTGTGCACCACTCTCGTAGTGCTGGGTGTAGACATTGATGATCTTGCAACAAAACAAACAGAGATATATATATGAAGGATTGGTATGTTAGTGTACTATATGTAACATTCACTTGGTTACTATGAAGCATTTTTTTTGTTTAATTCCAATGTGGATATTATGTTCACAAACATGCCAGGGAAAGACCTCATAAACAGAAAAGTAAAATATGTTGCCGAAAGAACAGAAAGCTAATGTTACTGAACATCCTCACTTGAACTGGAGGACAGATTTGTACCTGGTGTCTGTAAACAAGGTAGGCAAGGCTGAAGAAGGCT
The DNA here is from genome assembly GCA_947311845.1 of Poa pratensis. Classification (NCBI taxonomy): domain Eukaryota; kingdom Viridiplantae; phylum Streptophyta; class Magnoliopsida; order Poales; family Poaceae; genus Poa; species Poa pratensis. The sequence goes on along the minus strand of CAMZMU010000050.1, from coordinate 54,158,204 downwards.
ATGATGAAAGGAAGAAGAATTGGTGTCACAGTAGCATATACAAGTCCAAGGAGGAAGTAGAGCTGAATTCGCGGTTCATTGGTGCCGAAATCCAAGCTTCCAGGGTCCATGGCCTGCTCGCGATCTTGATCAGTTCTGACCAAGAAAGTGTTCTTTATGTGGAACATGACCAACGGCTTCAACCTTAGAACTTCAGCAGCAATACCAGACCATCCGTCGACCATTATGTACGTGATGAAAAAAGTTGCTTTCATGGGAATTGACTCTCCAATAGTCTCTGGAATTCTTGTGACAAAACAAGTAGAAACATTGGCAAAAAAGGTGGTAGTAGATATTAAATCAATTGTTATAATAGGTATATCAATATGTATAAAGCAACTGCAAAATTTAACTTACTTGTTGGCGGACTGATGGATAAAAGTGTTGAGCTGTTGGAATGCAGTTCCAGTTATTACACTTCCCAAGAATACATTGACGAATAGGAACAGAAAGTATTTCGATGCAGTCCTCCTGTCCAATCCAGAGAGTGATATGTGGCCTTCAATCTTGCTCATGGTCATGAGAATTGTTGGGAGAAATATAAGGAATATTTTTAATGCGATTCCGGGCAAGAAACCTTGTATAATCGACTTTATAGAATTTCTGCAGGACATTTTATTGACAGTGAAAATAAGATCGAGAAAGGCAGCAATGCAGTATCTTATAAACAATTATGATTTCGCTGGATTATGTAGTTCAAGGTTCATGAAATTTAACAAATTTTGTTTCTGCGCTTCGTTTTCAGCAATGAAATCATTAATCAAGTATCAAAAAATAGTTTCAAAACGTTCCACAAATGCTATTTTTGTTCGTCACAAGTCCGTCGTAAAACAAGGAGCAATAACACTCACCGTTGGATTATAGGTTTCAAGAAAGGAAGCACCCGCTCAATATCGTCTAAATTTGCCAAGGATTGGACAAGTGCAATTGGTATCATGAAGAAAAAGGTCAGGAAGAAGAGCGCAACGGTCATGATAAGCCTCCTAACCGAGAGCGAAACAAAAGGTATCGCGAGATTCGGCCAGTAAACATCGCGAGGTTCCGGAGCCCACTCGGTCAACCACACCGTTGGGTTACTTGTTTGCTGTGTTTGTGCACAAACAGCAGCCCCCCACTGACTTCTGAAAGACACAAATGCCGCTGGCATAATAGCCTTAGGATCACTAGGCACTCTCTGTCTCTCCTCATCTTCCTGCAATTAACAAGATCATTAATATTGCTCAGCACAGCGGAAGTTACTAGGAACTATGCTCTATGCAGTGCAATCAGAGGAAAGATGGTGCTGCCTGAGGGTCTGATGACAGTATTTTAGATGGTGAAATGAGATGGGACTAGTACCTGTTTAGATACCTCCTCAATTGTTGTTCTGTAGTATTTACGGCATCCACTTTTTTCCCCCAAAGACCCCACAGTCCTGTCTATAACAGAGGTAGTTGAGTCATACTACTGCACATTTGAGCATACACAGAAATAGCTTTGTGACGAAGCTGTAAGTGCATAGTTTGCAAACAAGGAATATTACCTTAACAGTTGGATTGTTAGCAGGGTTTTTGGCATGCTGATTCTCGTAGTAGACAAGCCAGTTTTGCAAGCCTTTCTTCTTCTCAACTAAACTGTCAAGGGTGTTTGCATTGTATACAACCTATTGATATATATACGCGAACCCAGTTAATCAAAATTCTAAACAATGTAATCCCTCTCACAAACATAGAAAAAAATACACTTCTGGGCCTACAAGTGCTTCAATTCGCGGACAAAAAATGACTGCACTAGGTAAAGAATACAGAAAACCTTTGACTTCGGTTCAAGAGTAAAACCTGATGGCTGAGATAATGATCACCATGATTCACAGCAAAGAAATGCTCAACATGCTCACTAACTGTTTCGTCAGGGTCCTCTGGTACATTTCTCACAAGTACCTAAAATAAGGTGGGAAAAAGAGTTACCGGCAAGAAATTAAGAAATTTCCCACTAGGATTAAGAAATTAAGTGAATTTAAAAGCAACATGTAAGATGCAAAATTCATATTCATATCTACTGATTGTTTTGACACATTAATTAAACTGGCATCAAAGAGATAGCTTACCGTGAATTGATTAGGTCGCCGATTCTGATTGGCAAGAAAGCGCAATCTCATTGTTGTTATAACCTTATATTCATGATACAACACGTAAAGCGTCCAAAAGGTAAACGCATAGGCCATTACGATATGTGCCCAGAACCTACCAAAACATTCAACAGTTCAGTAAAAAAATTATAAGCCAAAGTGAAGTTGCATGAGAAGACTAGAAGGACAACATTTATAGATATATAATCAGGCAGTGCATGCGGAACAATTATTTACAATTCAGTGGTAGCTCTAAGGCACTAACATACTACAACCACTCAATATTATAGCCTTAAAAAATCCACAGCTCGGTATTTTTGTTGGTTGCACAATTAATTGCCATGTATCGATTCTAAACGTATAAGTTAGAACAAGGGTGTTTTAAATTGGTTATGTTTGGATAAGTTACCAACCAAGTTAAACCAGTTTCAATTGGCCACTGATATTGTTCAGTTATATGACTTCACCGTGTTTGAAGGCTAAAAAGGGCACACCCATGCTTTGTTTTGATTCTTATAAAGTTAAACTACAATGTATAAAGGTGCATTAGTATAGAGCTTGAAACATAACCAAAAAAGTCAAACATCTGTCTTCCAGCTTATCAACATATAATCAAACGAAATAATATATTGCAACTATGTGATATAACTGAGATTGTGGATGTATTATAATATGTACAAATAACTGGTCAGCTCTAGCAATCTTGAAATGCTCTGCAAGACACAGCATATAACTCTTCAAAGAAACAAGGCATGGTACATGCTGGTATGCAAATGTCAAGTAGTACACCTCATATATGGAGTAAAATAACCATACCTTTTGGAACCTTTTCCAATATTGGATATTGAAAGCTTGTCAATTTGATCATAACTAAGACTATTTTCTTTTTCCAAAGTTCCACTGGTCCAATTGACAGGAACCAGGACAGCGAATGCCAGCAGAGTTATCGGCACAAATATTTTTAAACTGTCAAGCAAGAAAACAATGCACCATCAGTTAACATAATATGTTTTGGTTAGGTCCAAAAAAAGTGTTTCGGAAACATAGTGGTGTACATGTCCATCTGTTGACATCACAAAATGGTCATGTTTGCCTATTACACTAAGTCAGCTTCATCATTTTAGAACTTGGAAGACATGGAAGCATATGCAACTAATACTGTGTTGTCAGAATTGAGAAACATGGATATAATGCTCACCCGAGAAGATAGATGCGAACATATACTGCCGAGTCTAGTCCGGCGTGCTCAATTAACTCAGGTTCTGGCATTTTCAACGCGGCAGGCATCCAGTTAAGAAACCGGATATATGTTGATATATCGGCGTTCACAAACTTCGATAAGGCAGTTCCTATATGTCTTGGGCTGCTTCTTGTCCCTTTGAGGTACCATTTTGGAAAGTATACCCGATCGTTGATAGGTTGTATCCTCAGAACTGCAAACGCAAGAAGAAAGCCTAATGCAGATAATATGTTTATCCCAGCAGCAACGGCAATGTCGTTGAGGGAACCCATCTCTCTCTAGAGAGTAGAGAGTCTCACTCCAGAGCATGCATTATAGGGAAGTGACAAACTGCAGGACACAATATCTGCATAGGAAAAAAAAAGGTATATCAAAATTAAAATGATCCAATGATCAGAATGAAACTAGGCAATGATCATTAGCATTTGTAACTCTCATCTGTCCCAGTACAGTATGAGTGGCAAGAAAACAAATTTTGGAGAACAGCTTAGATGGCTTGCTCCAATGCATATCAAAAGTCCATACCACAGATAACTGTACAATACAAAATGAGAACCTGTCTATCGCCAATTCTAGTCAATGTAGCACTAATGTGTCTTGAGCTTGCTAACTGATAGTTCAAGGATGTAAGAATTTACAAAAAAAAAAATCAACCTCCACATTTACCCATCCAGTTGATGTAAAAACATAAATGGGCAGGCAGTCCTATTGCCTTTTACATCTAGACGAAACAAACAATGCACAAGAAAGCGTCTGCATTCTCTATCAACCACAGTTAGAGGACACGTTCAGACTTCCGAGGCAAGCCCGTGATATTGATCGATCTAGGTTCCCGGGGGTTCTATTTCGCTGATGGGATAGATTCGCTAGTACAGGCACGAAACAGGAGTGGTTAACTGACGTACCGCGCGCGGTTATCGCCGACGTCGTCGCCACTCGACCATGCCGTGGCCGAGCGCCGCCGCTGGAACGATTCACCGCCGTGCCGCCATTGATGTTGTCTTCGAGCTTCGAGGAACGAATGGAGGGCGGTGCACCGGAGGAACGAAGGAACAGCAGGGAGGGAGGTGGCGCCGGGTGCCCGCACGCCTTGAGAGGAGCTGGAGCAGGGGTTGAAAGAACAAGAGAGATTAACGCCGGCCGTTGCCGGTTTTGTTGCTACGGATGGTTTGGATATTGTAGGTTTGATGATTCGTCTACGGGGAAGGTCAGGAAGAGAGGCGACTAGTACGACGGCGACGTGCCGGCACGACGACGCGGTCACCTCGAGCGTCTCGGCTGGCGCCTGCACTTGTTTCGGCTGGCGGTATTAACGACGTGATCGAGGAAGGACGGCAGTTCTCAACTTGCCTGCAGCTGCCCACTGTGTTTATTTCTTGGTATTTCTTCGGAAAATCTATTTAATATAGTTTTACTTATGAACATGACTAAACAGCAGCTACACATTAGTACTCCCGTGCTGCTATCCCTCCACACTCTTTTCTGTATGCAGCCAATTCTAAACTTTTTAAAAAACTATCTCGCAAACCATTAACCGATTAATGATCCAATTTCACGTTTGACTTAGTTGTGAGTAGATCTTTGAAACTAGTTCTCATTTATATGTTTTGACAGAAAAAAATCATCGATACTTGCTAGATTGCTGATACTTACTACCAAATTATATAGTACTTAGCCACCAGATTACAAGAACTTGTTTGCTAAACAACTCAACGTCACTCTACACCAATACAAGACTTATACCACTAGTGGAAAATAGGCCTTTAGTCCCAGTTCTAGAGTGGCTTTAGTCCCGGTTTGCCAACCGGAACTAACAAATCGGGACTAAAGCCCCCCCCTCCCCTTTAGTCCCGGTTGGCCACGAACCGGGACTAAAGACCCCGGCGACCTCCGGCGCGCCACCCCAGGTCCGTTCTCCACCCCCTCCACCCTTTCTCCCGGCCGGAATCGCCCCCAAATCAACCCGCCGGCGACCTCCGCATCTCCCCGACCTCCTGCCGCGCCGCCGCCGATTAGAGCCGCCGGCGACCCGCCTCCCCAGACCTCCCCCATTGACCTCCGTTGTCGTCGTATGAAACAACAGATGCCTAGGGTAGGCTTAAGTTTGGGGCCTATGGACGCTAGAGGATTCAGGGAGGGATAGCGCGCTGAACAGCGCACACGGAAGAACAAACGAACACAAGGATTTACCCTGCTTCGGGGCTCTCGTGAGAGATAAAACCCCTACTGCAGCATCTAGCCTACTCTGTGTATTCTCCTCTCTGCATATGATCTGTACAAAGGCTCCTCGAGCTGTATGTCTGAGTATCTCTAAGTATAAGCAAGGCAGCACTGAGCTCTCATGGAAAAGAGAGCTAAGAGAGAGCTAAGGGGGGAAAATGAGCCCGTGGGCGGCTGAGGAGAGCTCTCCCCTGGTTCTCTTTATATAGGAAGAGCCCAGGGGACAAGGGTGGCCAACATGGCACTGCACACACACTGTAGCTGAGGTGACTACTGGGGTCTTGTCCGCACTGTTGATGCGTCACGCCGGTGTACTCTTGTCACATCAGTGGCACTGTAGCCACGTCCAGGATGGGCGTGGCCTGTCCTGTCCCTGTCCTCGTCCTTGTCTTCTAGCTCCTGTCTCCGGGATCTTCGGTAGGTGGCAGGGAGTATCTTGTACTTGACGAGGGAGCGCCTGGGGATGTCGGCGTAGAGGTGGCGCTCCCGGAGGTTGCTGCCGAGGTAATGCCTGGGGACCGTGGTAGCGTAGATGTGCAGAAGATGGGGTGACGAGGAGGCCGAGATGCCGGAACTTCGGTCCATCCGAGCTGACGCAACGCCGTGCTGGCCCGAGACTGGAGCTGGAGCGATGATGGCCAGGAGATGCCGGTAGCAACTCGACCGAGGTACGCAAACCTCGGCCCGATCCGAAGTAAGGCACACCCGGCCGGCCTGCCCGAGCTCCTGGAATCCCGACCGAGGCTGGATATCGACCGAGGCCAGCAAGGCCCACCGAGGCTGGAGAGCTGGCCGAGGCCAGCAAGGCCCACCGAGGCGCTGGTGCTTCGGCCCAACCGAGGCTGGGGAGCTCGGTCCAGCTCATCCTCCCGAGGTAAGTGCGACTCGGCCCATCGACGGCCCGTCCGGGTAAGGAGATGTCGGGCCAACAGCTATCTTGGCCAGGAACACTCGGAGCAGGCCGAATTCTTCTTAATTCGGTCCTGCCTCTGGGATGCCGGTCTGGGCAACTCCCATGTCGGTCCAGGCTGTATTTTTCTGCTTCCTCCTTTATCTTTTATTTATTTCTTTGCTGCCTCTTCTATTAACTCCGTAAAACCATCACTTTGGGGTACCCGGGGTTACATCCCCGACATCCGTGTCATCCTCGTGCTCCCCACCGACGAATGCGAGCCGGGAAGCCCCCAATCCGCCGAATCGAGGTCCGCTTCGGCCGCCGTGCTCGTCGCCGATTCCGAGTGGGGCGGGGCGGCGGGAATTGAGGCACATGGAGAGGGAGGGCGGCGGGGAGGGAGGGCGGCAGGGAGGGAGGCGGACGGAGATGGAGGGCGACGGGGATGGAGGCGTTGAGGAGAAGAAGAAGGAAGAAAGAGGGGAGAGAGAGGGGAAAAAGAAAAAGGAAAAAAGCTTATCCCACTGACATGTGGGTCCCACGTGCGAGATGCCAACTTGGGTATCCACTTTTAGGTAAGCTTGAAAAGCAGAAAAAATTCTGGATACCCATATCCTCTCTCTCCTCTACCTATAATGGTTTTGCCTTACCTAAATATAGGTAAGCTCTTGGAGATGCTCTTAGCCCACCATGATTTCAGGGACGTGATGCTTCCACCTTCCTCCACGTCCCGTAACCACGATTCCGTAAAAAACATCCCGTAGGTGTAGTGTTTTTGCGTTCTACTGCTACAACTTGGCCATGGCGCATGCTCTCGCTGCCTCTTTACAGCCTCCTCCCCACCATGACCATCGAGGATGACATGAACATGCGCGCTTCCACGACGACGGCTATGACCGCCTCCTCCGTGACCTCGCCACAGACAGCTACTAACATCGACGCGAAATGGACATCCGATCGAGCGAGAGCCTAAGTGTGCCGCGACGGCGCGTGAAACGAGGATATCGGTACAACGTTGGCAAGTGCTTCGAGGTCATCATGCTGAGTTTTGGGGTGGACTCCGGGATTCGGGGAGTCAGATTTAGAGCTTGGGGTTGATAAGTATATTGACAACAATTATGCTCGCCAAGATCAAGCCACCCATGTTCAGGGTTGTGGCTGTCACCGTGCCCGACCACCGCCGCTAGCAGCGTCCCAGGTCGAGCTTCTACCTCCTTCGAGCCACCGATGCGACAACCAGGTCCGGCATCTTGCCGCCGGCCTATACCTCTGTAGGTACACCCGTTCCCTACCTACTTCCGATGTCGATGTCGCCATATCACCTCCACCCTCGATTCTGATCGCCTCTCTCTATCATGGGATATCGAAGAGCTGGCACCACCCGCCTCCTCCCTCTTTCTAAAAAGTGTCGCCTCCCTTCATCTCGATGTCGCATGCGCCTCTGGTCGCGGAGTTCGTCGAGATCCTCCCTCCATGTCGCCCGTAGCGACGTAGCCTCCACTGCGCTCTCCCTCTACTAATTTTTTTTGCATGTTGTCTTTGATTCTTTCAGGGCCCAACGAGTTCACTTATGTGTTTTACAGTCATAAGGTGAGATGCTACAGCAGTACACCTTCAAGTTTCCTTTTGAGTTCATCGTGGGGAATCAATCATCTATTTTTATAAATTATTAACATAGCATGTTCAAATTTCAGATGTATTGATATGGGGTGGCCCGATCTTCTCAGTGAGCTGCGGGTAATTGGGTGATTGGTGGATGATACGTCTCAAACGTATCTATAATTTTTGATGTTCCATGCTGATATTATATCAATTGCTACATGTTTTGGTTACACTTTATATCATTTTTATGCATTTTCTGGGACTAACCTATTAACAAGATGCCACAGTGCCAGTTCCCTGTTTTCTGCTGTTTTTGGTTTCAGAAAATCTATTAAGGAAATATTCTCGGAATTGGACGAAACAAAAGACATCGTCAATAATATCACGAGGAGATCACGGAGTCCAAAGGGGAGTCGGAGCAGACCCACCAGGGGGCCACGCCACACTAGGGCGCGGCCCAGGGTGGGCCCGCGCCCCCTATGGCGTGGTGGCCCCCCTCGGCCACCGACGCCGCCTCTTCGCCTATATATTCTCCGCGACGCGAAAACCCTATTACGGTCGATCATATTCCACGAAAAGTTCCGTCGCGGCCGTCATCGTCAATCTCAGATCGGAGGAGTTCTGAAGCTCTTCCCGGCACCCTGCCGGAGGGGAGATCATCACCGGAGGGCTCTACATCACCATGCCTGCCTCCGGAGTGATGCGTGAGTAGTCCACCCCTGGACTACGGGTCCATAGCAGTAGCTAGATGGTTGTCTCTCTACCTTGTGCCTCCATGTTTAGATCTTGTGAGCTGCCTAACATGATCAAGATCATCTTATTGTAATGCTAGATGTTGTGTTTGCTGGGATCCGATGAATATTGATACCATGTTTATTCAAGTTGTTTATCTATGTGCTCTTGATCTTGCATGCTCTCCGTTGCTAGTAGATGCTTTGGCCAAGTAGATGCTTGTGACTCCAAGAGGGGGTATTTATGCTCGATAGTGGGTTCAGTCTCTAGATATCTGGATCAGTGACAGAAAGGTCTAAGATGGTAGATGTGCTGTTGCTACTAGGGATAAAACATTGGTGCAGTGTCCAAGGGCACTTGTATTGATTACATTACACACTTTACTTCATGCAATAATCTGTTGTTAGCAACTTAATACTGAATAGGATGCGGATGCTGCCTTGAAGGTGGATTATTTAGGCATAGATGCGGTTGGAATAACGGTCTATGTACTTTGTTGTAATGCCCAACTAGATTTCATAGTAGACATCTTGGCATGTATTGCATTGTTATGCCCTCTCTATTTGTCAATTGCCCAGCTGTAATTTGTTTACCCAACATGCTAGTTATCTGTTCTGAGAGAGACACCACTAGTGAACTGTGGACCCTGGTCCAATTTCCTCATACTGTTTACACAACCTGCTGCAATCATCTGTTTCCTGTTACTTGCTGTTTTTCCTGCTGTTTTCCACACCATACGTTTAACTCTTTGTTTCTGCAAGACCGGAGAGATTGACAACCTCTCTGTTTCGTGTTGGGCAAAGTTCTGGTTTGTGTCTGTGCAGATTCCACGTTGGTGCAAGCTCCCTAGCGCCAGGGGGAGTCAACATCAACAACCTTCCGATAGATCGTCAAGTCCTACTGGATTGATAACCTTGGGTAGATTTCTCAAGGGAAAACTTCTGCTGTCTACATCATAACCTTCCTCTTGGGGTTCACCAACACGTAGCCATCAAGCTGTTTTCTGGCGCCGTTGCCGGGGAAGTACTCATCATCACCATCATCATCATCCTCAAATACTCTCCCGTCAACCAGGCACCAGCTGTTTTCTGGCGCCGTTGCCGGGGACTTGGAGGCTATTGGAAAGGGGAGTCTCTCAGTTCCAATCTCTTTACTTTGTTTTTGTCTTGTTTTAGTTTTGTTTTGCTTGCTGTTAAAAATCAAAAATCCAAAAAAATTAAATTCCTGCATCTAGTTTATTTCGGTTTGTTATTATGTCTAGTTCTTTGCTTGCTATTCATGGGTACTTTGCTTGAAACTTGTCCTATGGCTGAAAACAACTTGAGAAACCTTTATGAAATTTATCTTGAGCTAGGACATGATGTGTTTGAAGAGAAAATTAAAAAACCTATGGAACTTTATTTGCATGATAGTACCAATGATATTGGTATACACTCTTTGAACATGGTTGTTGCTAATGCTATGGAAAATATTAAGCTTGGGGAAGTTGGTAATGATACTATTGAAATAACTTCTTTTGATAAATTTGAGGTAGACAAACATTCCTTGACTCAAGAGAAAGCAAAAATAACAGAAGTACCAAATATTTCCCCAATGTTGTTTATGAAAATCCATGCTATTTTGATAAGTCTTATGATAATCCTCTTTTTATTCCTAATTTCGAAATGCATGGTAATGAGAGTGTTTGCTTAGAAAATGTTTATGATAAAGCTCTAGATGATGGTCCTATGTTGCTTGATAATATTATTAATTCTACTATTGAGAGTGATCAATCAACTTGTTTCAATATGTCTAAAAGTGGGTTTGAAATTTTTGATCCCACTATCTTGCTTGATAAAAGTTATGTGTTTGTAGATCATAAAAAGCATGCTTTATGTGATAGTTATGTTGTTGAGTTTGTTTATGATGCTATTGAAAATTATTATGAGAGAGGGAAAGATGGTTTTAAAAGTTTTCATGTCACTAAAATACCTCTCTTTGTGTTGGAAGTTTTAAAGTTGGATTTGTTGCATCTTCCTATGCTAGCTGCTTTATGCTTCAATGATTTGTTTTACTACAATATTCCTCTGCATAGGAAGTGGGTTAGACTCAGATGATTTTGATATTTGCCTCTTGATGCTCTCTTTGTTTTTCAACTCTTATTCTTATGCGAGCATCATTAAAATCCTAAAGCCTAGCTGAAAGGCATTAAAGAAAAGCACTTGTGGGAGATAACCCATGTGTCAAGGATGCTTGTTTACCTCTGTAGCAACTCCTTTGTATCTTTTATTTGCTGTTTTGTTGTGCCAAGGAGAGTTACTAATGCAAAGTTGGTTTTTATTTTCGGGACTGCATTGGACAGATTGCTGTTCGTCACCGTTTAATTCAGTAGAAAATCAGAAAAAATCGAAAAATGCTGAAACTTTTTGTGCATGTTCCTGATGATGTTACGCAACTTTCATTATTTCAAAAGTTCTTCATCTGAGCATCGTAAGTGCCTCGAAAAAATTCGTCATTACAGACTGTTCTGGTTTGACAGATTCTGTCTTTTATTTTGCATTCTCTCTTTTACAAGTTTTTAAGTGGTTTCTTTTCGTGTAAAAGTGCCCACTTGAGCCTAGTAACAGTGGCTAATGTTTAAAATAGTTGGCTTGTGAGTTTTGTCTTTGCTAGAACTTTGAAGTATTATCTTTTAGTGCACTAACCTGCTAATGAGAAAAGCTGTTAAGTTTTGGTGTGAAGGAAGTTTTCAAGTGTTGATAGAGGAGAATGATATTACATGATCAAGAAGAGTGAAGAGCTTAAGCTTGGGGAGGCTTACCTCCCCAGCATATTTCAAGAAGACTCAAGCATCTAAGCTTGGGGATGCCCAAGGCATCCCCTTCTTCATCTACAAATTATCAGGTCATCTCTAATGGTGCTATATTTTTATTGCTTCATACTAGTGTACTCTTCCTTGGAGCGTCAGTGTGTTTTTGTTTTCAGTTTGTTTTGTTTTGTTTGCTGTGCTATACTTGTTGGATCCTAGTATTCATGTTTGGGAGAGAGACACGCTCCACTTTTTCATTAGAATACTCTTGTGCTTCACTTATACTTGTTGAGTATTCCTGTCTAGTTGCTGTTATTGCTTTAGCTCTCAGTTTTTCATGTATCTCTTGTTAGAGCTTCAGTTTCTTTTGAAGAAAGTACTCTCTTGCTTCACTTATATCTGTTTGGAGAGTTGTCAAATAAGTTGATTGGTGTTTGGTTGGACCAGAAAAATGCTATGCATGTGGTAGTGGTATAAAATGCTTACATGAATCTTTTTAGATCGTTGTCTTGAGTAATTTGATGCTTGCCAATTGTTTTGAGCTGTCAAGTAATTAATGTTTAAGCTTGTGCATCATGTAAGTAATGGCTATTAATGAAGAACTACTATAAGGATTTTCTGCTATAATAATCTGTTGCATAATTGGAAGTCCATAGTAGTCTAGATAATTTTTGGATGAAGGCTATGTGTTAACAAGGAAGACAGTGGGAGTCTATGGTTCGTCAAACCTTGTGTTTTATGTACACTCTTGCTATTCCAGTTGATAATGATGTTTGCTTATAATAACCTTGCTAGCCTAAACTCTGTACTAAGAGGGAATGCTTCTTGTACATCCAAAACCTTGAGCCAAATCCATGCCACCTGTGTCCACCATACCTACCTATTATGTGGTGTTTTCACCATTCCAAGTAAATTTCTTCATGTGCTATCTACTAACTACTCAAAACTGTTACATTTCCTTTTTGTGTCACTACTTGAAAAGCTCATAAGGACGTAGATAGGTGGTCTTTATTTCCTGGTTGATCAAATTTTACACACCTGGACTAGTGGCATATACATCCGCTTATCCAATAATTTTGCAAAAAGAGCTGGCAACGGGGTGCCCAGTCCCAATTAATTACAACTTTAACCAAACAATTCTCTTCACATCTTTTTGCCCCTGATTCGTCAGTCAAGCAATGTTCACAAGTGTGTAAACAAAAGAGAAGAGGGATGATCTGCCCGCTGGTAGAAATAACGTCCTTCATGGGAGCCGCTCTTGTAAAGTTTGATCAACTAGTGAAGTAGAGTATTGCCTATTTGCTGATTTGTTGACACCTGTATACACCATTACCTTACAAAACAATATTTTATGCTCTCTATATGCCTTCGGGAACTACAGCTCTAGCACATGATGTTAATCCCTGCTTCCCTCTGCGAAGGGCCATTCTTTTACTTTTATGTTGAGTCAGTTTTCCCACTTCTTTCTGTCTACTTAAGCAAACATCATTGTCAACTCCAGTATAACAGTTTTTACATAACTTTGTGTTTGGTTGATCATATTCTTTGCATTGACATTATCTATATGATATACATGTTGAAAGTTGAAGCAAAAGCTGAAGCTATTATCTTCCTTTGTGTTGATACAAACACTTTCATGTTGAGAATTATTGCTGCTGTGAGCTAACTATTATGTTAGACTATTATATCTCTAAATGTTTTATAGTATTATTCATGAAAGTTTGCACTTGTGTGATCACTTATGTTTACTCTTTATTTACTTGCTTGCAAACTATAGACCATTGGCTTGGATCACTTCATTCAGATCATGTGCATTACATTGTTATTTGATCAAAGATTGTGTTGGTAGCATGTCACTTCAAAAATTATCTGTTTTTATCGTTTACCTACTCGAGGACGAGCAGGAACTAAGCTTGGGGATGCTTGATACGTCTCAAACGTATCTATAATTTTTGATGTTCCATGCTGATATTATATCAATTGCTACATGTTTTGGTTACACTTTATATCATTTTTATGCATTTTCTGGGACTAACCTATTAACAAGATGCCACAGTGCCAGTTCCCTGTTTTCTGCTGTTTTTGGTTTCAGAAAATCTATTAAGGAAATATTCTCGGAATTGGACGAAACAAAAGACATCGTCAATAATATCACGAGGAGATCACGGAGTCCAAAGGGGAGTCGGAGCAGACCCACCAGGGGGCCACGCCACACTAGGGCGCGGCCCAGGGTGGGCCCGCGCCCCCTATGGCGTGGTGGCCCCCCTCGGCCACCGACGCCGCCTCTTCGCCTATATATTCTCCGCGACGCGAAAACCCTATTACGGTCGATCATATTCCACGAAAAGTTCCGTCGCGGCCGTCATCGTCAATCTCAGATCGGAGGAGTTCTGAAGCTCTTCCCGGCACCCTGCCGGAGGGGAGATCATCACCGGAGGGCTCTACATCACCATGCCTGCCTCCGGAGTGATGCGTGAGTAGTCCACCCCTGGACTACGGGTCCATAGCAGTAGCTAGATGGTTGTCTCTCTACCTTGTGCCTCCATGTTTAGATCTTGTGAGCTGCCTAACATGATCAAGATCATCTTATTGTAATGCTAGATGTTGTGTTTGCTGGGATCCGATGAATATTGATACCATGTTTATTCAAGTTGTTTATCTATGTGCTCTTGATCTTGCATGCTCTCCGTTGCTAGTAGATGCTTTGGCCAAGTAGATGCTTGTGACTCCAAGAGGGGGTATTTATGCTCGATAGTGGGTTCAGTCTCTAGATATCTGGATCAGTGACAGAAAGGTCTAAGATGGTAGATGTGCTGTTGCTACTAGGGATAAAACATTGGTGCAGTGTCCAAGGGCACTTGTATTGATTACATTACACACTTTACTTCATGCAATAATCTGTTGTTAGCAACTTAATACTGAATAGGATGCGGATGCTGCCTTGAAGGTGGATTATTTAGGCATAGATGCGGTTGGAATAACGGTCTATGTACTTTGTTGTAATGCCCAACTAGATTTCATAGTAGACATCTTGGCATGTATTGCATTGTTATGCCCTCTCTATTTGTCAATTGCCCAGCTGTAATTTGTTTACCCAACATGCTAGTTATCTGTTCTGAGAGAGACACCACTAGTGAACTGTGGACCCTGGTCCAATTTCCTCATACTGTTTACACAACCTGCTGCAATCATCTGTTTCCTGTTACTTGCTGTTTTTCCTGCTGTTTTCCACACCATACGTTTAACTCTTTGTTTCTGCAAGACCGGAGAGATTGACAACCTCTCTGTTTCGTGTTGGGCAAAGTTCTGGTTTGTGTCTGTGCAGATTCCACGTTGGTGCAAGCTCCCTAGCGCCAGGGGGAGTCAACATCAACAACCTTCCAATAGATCGTCAAGTCCTACTGGATTGATAACCTTGGGTAGATTTCTCAAGGGAAAACTTCTGCTGTCTACATCATAACATTCCTCTTGGGGTTCACCAACACGTAGCCATCAGTGGATGATAACTTGCAAGATCCTGACGAACTCTCCGGTCGCTCCCCTGTTGCCAATGCAACAGCTCTTCAACCCAATGGATATTCGCAACACCTCACACTGGTGCAACATAGCCGCCGACCACGAAGCGGTTTCTGCAATCTACTAATTCCCAGTGGAACAACAGATTACACTCAAACTTTGGTAGCAATAACCTCCAGATCAAAACAAAGTGGAGGGGGTGAATTTCCGATCGAAGCAAAGGGAAATTCGAGTATAGATGAATGCTTTAGCAATCCAATCTAGGGTTTATCATAAATGTGGTCTGACCTCTCTATGACGCAGCCCTTCTATTTAAAGTGCCTGGCCGAACTAGGACTTGGATCAAACTCGGTTCGACTCAAACTGATACAAACCGACCCGACCTAACTTGTGTTCGGCCTAATTGGCACACATGCCACCTTGATGTCCCTCAAACGTGGCTGATTTCCTGGATGTCTCCTTGTGCGCCGGCCTCCCTCTCCTCCCTCGCGCACTTGCTGATATTGGAAATTAGTAGTTGCTCTTCTCCTTGCTGCAGCTCCGGTCCTCCTCCAATGCTTGTGTTATCAATAAACCTGATCATACATAAATGCATAGACTTAGACAGTATAAAATTCTCATTAACACAAACATCAAATTCAACTAAGAGTGAGTTCACCTGTTGCTCAAGTAACTTAGCTCGAGCTCTTGTTATTGGTCCAATCCTCACTTCATTGGACTTGTCTTGTACAACAACATCATCATCTTGAAAAGATGGCAAGGAACCATGGATGTCCTCCTCATCCTCCCCCCCCCCTTGAAAAGGTGTCGACCTCGACGTAGCAAGGTCTTCTCCAGCATATGGCATCAAATCAGCAACATTGAACGTATTACTCACGCCAAACTCAGTTGTAGGAAGATCTATCTTGTATGCATTGTCATTTATGTTGGCAAGAACCTTGTATGGACCATCTCCATGTGGCATCAACTTGGACTTGCGCTGAACAGGAAATCTGTCTTTGCAAAAGTGCACCCAAACCATGTCGCCGGGTTGAAGGATCACCTCCTTTCTTTTCTTGTTCACACGTGCAGCAGTGGACTTGCCTTTCTTCTCTATTGCTTCTTTTGTCTCCTCATGTATCTTCCTCAAAAACTCTGCACGCTTCGATGCCTCCATGTTCACTCTTTCTTGCGTTGGAAGCGGCAGCAAATCAAGTGGTGTAATTGGTTTAAAACCAAAGACCACCTCAAACGGACACAATTGCGTGGTCGAGTGCACCGCCCTGTTATATGCAAACTCCACATGCGGTAAGCACTCCTCCCACTCGCGCAGATTCTTCTTGATCATTGTCCGCAGCAATGTTGATAGTGTGCGGTTCACCACCTCCGTCTGGCCATTAGTTTGGGGATGACATGTTGTGCTGAACAGTAGCTTCGTTCCTAGCTTTCCCCAAAGTGTCTTCCAGAAGTAGCTCATGAACTTCACATCACGGTCAGAAACAATTGTCTTTGGTACTCCATGTAATCGCATGATGTCCCTGAAAAACAGGTTAACAACATGCGACGCATCGCCGCTTTTGTGGCAGGCAATAAAATGTGACATCTTAGAAAAACGATCCACTACCACAAAAATAGAATCATGTCCTCTCCTGGTTCTAGGCAATCCTAACACGAAATCCATGCTTATGTCCTCCCATGGAGTTGTAGGTGCAGGAAGAGGAGTATACAAACCGTGAGGATGCAGTTTGGACTTTGCCTTGTTACAAGTGATACAACGTGTAACAAACCTGTCCACATCACGCCTCATGCGTGGCCAAAAGAAGTGATCAGCGAGCATGAGCAGCGTCTTCTCACGTCCAAAGTGCCCCATCAAACCGCCGGCATGGGATTCCTGCAACAATAGCAAATGCACAGACGATTCTGGCACACACAACTTGTTAGCTTGAAATAAGTATCCATCATGTATATGGTATTTTTCCCACGCTTTATCAGCAGTACACTTATGAAAAGACGTGGCAAAATCAGGATCTGTAGCATATAAATCACGCAAACTCTCAAAACTAGGAACTTGCACATCAAGTTGTGTCAAAAGCATACTTTTTCTAGAGAGTGCATCAGCAACAATATTATCTTTACCCTTCTTACGTTTGATGATGTATGGGAAAGACTCAATAACCTCAACCCATTTAGCATGTCTTCTATTTAAGTTGGATTGACTTTTCAAATATTTCAAAGCTTCATGATCAGAATGTATGATAAATTCTTTTGGATACAAATAATGTTGCCAAACCTCAAGCACACGTATAAGAGCATACAATTCTTTATCATAAACAGGATAGTTCAATTGTGCACCATTCAATTTTTCAGAAAAGAAAGCAATCGGTCTACCCTCCTGCATCAACACACCTCCAATTCCAATACCACTAGCATCACATTCAATTTCGAATTGTTTATGGAAATCAGGAAGTACTAAACAAGGTGCAGTAGTTAAACAGCGTTTCAGTTCATCAAAAGCAATATCTTGGGCTGCGCCCCACACAAATTCTACACCCTTTTTAGCGAGATCATTCAAAGGTGCAGCAATAGTACTGAAGTCTTTTACAAAACGTCTATAAAAACCAGCAAGACCAAGAAAACTTCGTAATTGACTAAGATTCAGCAGAGTAGGCCAATTTTGAATAGCTTCAATTTTAGATTCATCTACCTCAACTCCGTGCTTAGAAACCACGTATCCAAGAAATATGACCTTGTCTTTGCAAAACATGCATTTTTCCAGATTACCAAACAATTGATTTGCACGCAACACAAGCAATACTTTTCTAATATGATCAACATGTCCAGATTCATTGCGGCTGTAAATAAGAATATCGTCAAAACACAACCACAAATTGCCAATGAATTGTCTCAAAACATGGTTCATTAATCTCATGAACGTACTAGGTGCATTAGTTAACCCAAAAGGCATTACTAACCACTCATATAAACCGAACTTAGTTTTGAAAGCAATTTTCCATTCATCCCCTTCTTTCATCCTAATTTGATGGTAACCACTACGCAAATCAATTTTAGAGAAAACAGCAGCACCACTCAATTCGTCCAACATATCTTCTAAGCGTGGTATAGGATGACGATATCGAATAGTAATGTTATTTATAGCTCTACAATGTATGCACATGCGCCAAGTACCATCTTTCTTAGGAACTAAAATAAAAGGAACAGCACAAGGACTTAAGCTCACACGAATATAACCTTTGTCGAGAAGTGCTTGTACTTGTTTCTGAATTTCTTTCGTCTCTTCAGAATTTGTACGGTAGGGAGCACGGTTCGGTAGTGACGCTCCTGGAATCAAGTCAATTTGATGTTCAATCCCGCGCAATGGTGGCAAACCAGCGGGCACTTCCTCCGGAAAAATGTCGCCAAATTCCTACAAAACATTAGAAACACCAATAGAGAGAGGGGTCATGTCATTAGAAACAAGAATTTCGCCCTTGCACATAAGCACAAGAGGTACTTGAGTAGGATCCTCACGAAATTCTCTCAAATTAGATTTGGTGGCTAACATTACTAATTTTTTCTCTCCCTCACTTTTCTTTTTACCACTCGAATTTGGCTTGTGGCTCTCGCTCACCGAAGGTGGAGTCTCTCGCCTAGCTAATCTCTCACACTCCTCCTCACGATGAACCTCAACTTTTTGACGAGAATCATTCACAATATCTTGCGGTGATAATGGCCTCAACATAATCTCCTTGCCTTGCCAATTGAGCTGGTATGTGTTGGTTCTCCCATTGTGACGTACATCACGGTCATATTGCCATGGACGACCCAACAACAAATGGCACACCGTCATAGGAACTACATCACACTCCACGGTGTCCTTATACGGTCCAATCTGAAATTCAATTCGCACCACGTGATTGATCTTCATCTCTCCACTGTCAGTCAACCACTGTATATAATACGGATGTGGGTGCGGCAAATATTTCAGATTCAGTTTTTGACAAAGCTCTTTACTAGCCAAATTGTGGCAACTACCACCATCAATGATCACCTTGCATGACCGACCATTACCAACAGCGGCTCTTGTCTGAAACAAATTGCAGCGCTGTTCCGCATGACTAGGGGTAACGCTCAAAACTCTCGGTGTGCAAACAATGGATGGCAAACGTGCAACATCTGCATATTGGACACCATCCTCATCTTCCTCCACAGAATCAGAATTCGGATCCACCTCATCTCCACTCTCATACTCGCTGGTTTCCTCATTAATCAACATCACTTTCCGATTGGGACAATCACACTTGAAGTGACCCTTGCCTCCACACATATGGCAGTTCATATCACGTGTGCGAGCTGTAGAATTTGAGGATCCAGCAGCACTAGCAGCAGGCCGCGGTGACGGTTTTGCACTAGGAGCAACCGAAACTGATTTGGAAGGCGCAGAACTACGGACACTAGGAACAGCACTAGGCGTTGCCCGCGGTGTGTAAGGACCTCGACTATAAGCAGGATGAGCTATAAACTTGGCATCTTCGGCCAACTGCAATTCTGCCTCACGTGCTTGGTGCAACAAATCATGTACATCGCCATATTGATGATGACGCACAATTCTCTTAATATTGAAGCTCAAACCTGAAAGAAAACGCTGCATGGTTTGCTCAGGTTCTTCACGCACTTTAGCACGCTGCATGATCATCTCCATCTCCTTGTAGTACTCATCGACGGACATTGTGCCTTGCTTCAAATTCTGCAATTTATCATATAACGAACGGATGTAATTTCGAGGAATAAAGCGATGACGCATCTCAGCCGCCTTCATCTCTTGCCATGAAAGAATTGGCACATCATTAGCTTCACGCCTAGCATTCACAAGACCGTCCCACCATAGCAAAGCATAGCCATCAAATTCAGAAGATGCAAGCTTGACCTTTCTATCTTCAGTATAATCATGCAAACACCACAATTTCTCCATCTTCAGTTCCCAATTTATGTACTCCTGGACATCAATAGAGCCTTCAAATGTCGGAATACTGAATTTGGGTTTACCAAGACTGTCATCATCACGATTGGCGGCATGACAAAAATTGTCGCCCAAATTACGACGTGCACCAAGAGGCGCAAAGCCTCGGCCAGGGGTTGCACCGCCACCACGTCCTCCACGCCCACCATTAGCATGTGGTTGTGGTTGTTGTTGCTGTCCAGCACGCAGCAACCTCTCTCGATGAGCAGCAGCTTGCTCATCATCCTCCTCAACATCATAATCAACACCATGATCAGCATGAACACTTGCATCATCAGCAGCTTG
This sequence comes from Poa pratensis, assembly GCA_947311845.1. NCBI lineage: Eukaryota > Viridiplantae > Streptophyta > Magnoliopsida > Poales > Poaceae > Poa > Poa pratensis. The sequence goes on along the minus strand of CAMZMU010000050.1, from coordinate 54,137,787 downwards.
GTCATAACATTGCGTCAAGGTCTGTACGGCATGGTTCAAGGTAGCAATGGAATTTTGTATGCCCACCAAAGCTACAGCAGATTCAGTGGCTATTTGGAGTACATTATCAACCTTGATGTCGGTAGCCGTCAAATCAGATTGCAACTTATCGCACTGAGCGCCGAACTGACGAGACAAATGATCACGAAGAGCTTCATATTTGTTCCAAGTAACAGGAGTAGTACCCTCCTTCTTTTGCCTCACCACGCTATCTCTTTCGTCATCTAAAGACATGATTAGTGCACACACGGATATATATGTATATGGGTGGAAACTCTCAACTCAGTCAAAACCGAAAGAAATTGTGTATCTTACCGTTCCAAAGTGAATATCAAAGCTTACCACTTGTATGAGCAGCACGTGCACGGATGGGGTGAAGCGAAGATTATGGGTCTCAAAGTGTCACACAACAAACCAGGGTATATGGTGGAGCTGGGCTTGAGAAAACCTAACTACACCAATTTACAAATCCTAGTGCTGATCGTATGACACACGAGCAACGCACACGGTGAAGATAAATGGAGCAATTGCAACTATGAAAAAGAGCTCAAATATAGATGTATCGGAGTAATGCTCGGTGTTGCAACAGCACAAGAGAGACACTAGCACAAGCTCACAAATCAGGGTACAAGATTGCTCAATTGTACAAGTATCCAACAACACGAAAAACAGCTCCACAGTCAACAAACTTTCAGCTTCTTTTCCAATTTCTTTTTTTTGTACTTATTTTATATTTCTCCAGAACTATTGAAAACAACAAATATCGTGGTACTGTAAACCGAGAGCAAAGAATATGCTAGTCTCTTAGGTAAGTTCCTACACCAAAGAAAGGCTTGCTAGGGTGGCAAAACGGACAGAAAAAGGACTCTATGTGAACTCGGATCAACAAAATGAAAACAGCAGGAACACAACTCGGAATTCTTTTTGGTGTATTTTCTGTTTAGACGCCGACTCAAACTTGTAAACGAAGACACAACCAGAACCTAGACTCCTATGACTCGGATTAGACAAGATACGCAAAAAGGAAAACGACCAGTCGCTCCCCTGTTGCCAATGCAACAACTTTCAACCAATGGATATTCGCAACACCTCACACTGGTGCAACGTAGCCACCGACCACAAAGCGGTTTCTGCAATCTACTAATTCCCAGTGGAACAACAGATTACACTCAAACTTTGGTAGCAATAACCTCCAAATCGAAACAAACTGAAGGGGGTGAATTTCCGATCGAAGCAAAGGGAAATTGGAGTATAGATGAATGCTTCAGCAATCCGATCTAGGGTTTATCATAAACGTGGTCTGACCTCTCTATGGCGTAGCCCTTGGCTATTTAAAGGGGCTGGCCGAACTAGGACTTGGACTCAAACTTGGTTCGACTCAAACTGATACAAATCGACCCGACCTAACTTGGGTTTGGCCTAATTGGCACGCAGGCCACCTTGATGTCCCTCAAACGTGGCTGATTTCCTGGATGTCTCCTTGTGCGCCGGCATCCCTCTCCTCCCTCGCGCACTTGCTGATATTGGAAATCAGTAGTTGTTCTTCTCCTTGCTGTAGCTCCTGTCCTCCTCCAATGATTGTGTTATCAATAAACCTGATCATACATAAATGCATAGACTTAGGCAGTATAAAGTTCTCATTAACACAAACATCAGATTCAACTAAGAGTGAGTTCACCTGTTGCTCAAGTAACTTAGCTCGAGCTCTTGTTATTGGTCCAATCCTCACTTCATTGGGCTTGTCTTGTGCAGCAACATCATCATCTTGAAAAGATGGCAAGGAACCAGGGATGTCCTCATCATGTATTGTGCAGGGTATATTTGACAGTTTGGAGCGACCGAAGTGGTAATTTGATACACTAGAGGTGTGTGATGCTCTTCTCGATCTGAATATTCAGTTTCTCCAACTGTACTATAGATTTGCTTGTATCTAAATTTGAGAAGAATGGGGCAAGAACAAACCAGACAAATATGACAACTTCATTGAGTAAGATCAATCCTTCAAATTAAACCTGGCTGATTGTTGCCCATAAAACTGCACATGGCACTTGGATTGAGTAAAGTTACGCGTCTCAGCTTTTTAGTTCAAAATAAAAATTGGTGAAACAACGCGTGCGTTGAAACCTTAGCACCATCCGATAATGTTTTGTTATTTCAGCATAATGTGTATGTAAATTTGGATGGTAGTTCGGCTCAGCTGCAGCTTAAGATTGATTGAAGATAGTTTTCCCTGGATATGTATTTGTAACTACAGCGCCCCCTTCAACATCTTGTCGTAATGAAGATTGGATGATTTCCAAAATATTCAGAAATCTAACAGGAGTGCAACTTGGGAGTTTTAATCATGTTCCTGCACCTTGAACTCTTCAGAAATTAAGGCAGCAATTATTTCTTATTTTTCCTCTTTTTTTAGAGATATGACTATTATGTTGAAGATCAGTAAATCGTCAAGGACCATGTGAATTAATGTAATTGGCTTGGTAATAAGATAAAAAGATGAACAAAATGATGTATGCTTGCGCACAACCAAAAACATTTTTCATTTATCGGAAGCACAATATCCGTGGTCTCTCAAAGATAAGGTGGGGAGTAACAAGGGAGTACCAACCGGAAAGAGGAATGGATGATATAAACCTAGGAGGAGACGAGAGCCAGGGATAGATATTTATTTACTTATATATGTCGTGTGCATTAGGTTACATGTTCGGCAAGGAAAAACTAGAAGACCGGAAGGCCCCGTTGCAACGCATGGGTATTCAGCTAGTGTTATTTAAATGGACGTATGCCTATTTACAATAATTACTTTCAATAGCACTTGTTAAAATAAGATTACGTAAATACAAGAAAAACCACATATATGTACGTATGTATATTTTCAGCGCTTATACATAGTTAGATGATATCTTTCAAATGGCTGTTTACTTTACCATCGTGTTTTATTATTTTTGTCAACATTATGTAATTTTTAGTAATACCTAAATAAAATCCAAAAATGGAAATCGAAAGGATAAAATACATAACAATAAGTTGCTAGAAATAAATCATCAAGAAATCAAAGATTTGTAACTGGTTTTTTTCACTTGGTGTTCATCGTAGAGAAGATCTTCATAATGAATTCTATGAACTCTACCTAAATTGCAATTCAAATTTAATATAAAATCTAGTGCTATCGTGTGTGTGACTGTACCAAGACATTAGTTATTACTCCTTCCATCTCATCATAATATAAGATGTTATTACAACCAATATATGGTTGTAACAACATCTATCTCATATTATGTGAGGAAGCGAGTATTTTGTAAGTTTTTTTAGATACAAGGCCGAAAAGGCCCGGCGATAAATTAATAGCGCCACACGGCGAGTAAGATACAAAGTGCTGAACCCAGCATACAACACCACCCTGCACACACACAAAGAAAACAGAACTACTAGGCGATTACAGGTAAACGTCGAAGAACACCGCCACTATCCACGCAAGCAGATAGGCTCAACAGGGGGCTTCATAGAGGGACGCCGAGGAGATTACAGGTGACCACCAACGATCACCGCCACTGACCACAGAGCTGCAGACATGCTCAACAGGGAGACCTCAAAGAAAAACGCCGAGGAGATTACAGGCAAACGCCGACGATCACCGCCACTGACCACAGAAGCTGCGGACAGGCACCTGGTAGCCCAAGCAAGAAACTCCGAAGTGCTGAACAAGTCGTAAACCTTGCCGGGAGAGAGCACGACATGAAGCCACACCACCTCCGGGAAGCAACGCTCCGTGACCTCCAAGACGGTGTCTTCAAGAAGAGCACGACGCCGTGCGCCGCCACCGTCCGATCCGAGGATCTTGGGCTTTCACCCGGAGTACGAAGGAGGACTGAGAGAAGCCGCTGCGATGCCTTCAAGAAGGGAACGGCGTCCATGGACGTCGCCGTCGCGGTCCGGGAAGACCTCGGACGAGAGTTTTCTCTCGGCATAAACTCTCAACCTCCGACACATGGCATGGAACACCGCCGAAACGGCCTCCATACCGCTGCCACGGAGTGTCACGCCGAAGACCACGCCGCCCTCGCGACATGGTCACCGACCAGCACAAGAACCAATGGCACGGCCGTCAACCATCATGGTTCCCACCTTCTAGGGCCGCCGCCCTGGCGTCCGAACTACCGCGCCACCGAGCTGCAAAGCAAACAAACCACTATCGCTGCAGGGGCACCCAAGCCCTGGCAGACACGACTAGAAGAGCAAGCACCAGCAAACCCGCACCACCACGAAGGGCACACGGGCTCCTCCAGCAAGGACGACGAGCAGCAGCCCCCATGGTTGCTGTCGCTCCCAGATCTGAAGGTGGGAGATGAAGGGCGAGGTTCCCTCTCGGGATCGCCGGCCTGCAGCCACAGCGGCTACCGGCAATGCCCAATCCGGAACAGGACACACAGATGGGCTCGCAGGGCCTAGGGCCCCTGCCCTGGCCTGAGATGCGAGGCGGCCGGAGCTCCCGTCCGACCACACTGCCCAGCGCCGCAGTAGATACCTCCCAGCAGGATTCGTCCCGGAAGGCTGCCGCCCGAGAGCGCCGCCGCCAAGATCTGGACCACCCGCAACCTAGGGTTTGCGACCAGCTTCAGCCCGCCAAGCGCGCGCAGGTACCACCACGTAGCCACCACCGCAGCACGACCCTCCCGCACCTGCCGGCACGGAGGAGAGCAGCGCCGCCGCACCGCCCTGCGCGAGCGCCGCGTCCTCGCCAGGTAGCCACAGCCCGCGCCGCAGCCACCCAAGGAGTAGGAAGAAGGGCCCCGCCGGGGGGAGGAGAGGTGGGGAAGGGGTGGAAGGCGGCGGCGGCTAGGGTTCGCCCTCCCGCTCGCGGGAGCGGGGCAGGGCGAAACGGGGCAGCGTGCGTGTTTCAACTCGTCTAAACCGTGTGTGAGACAGCCAGTATTTTGTAAGTTTAGTAGTGACGTTTTAAGTGTTGTTCTATTATTTAGCAATTACTCCCTGCGTCCAAAAATAAGTATCTCAAGTTTGCCCAAAAGTGAAGGTATCTAGACATGTTTCATGTATAGATACATCCACTTTTTGTCAAACTTGAGACACTTATTTTTGGACGGAGGGAGTATGTTATATTATTTGCGTACTACCTTAGAGAGTATTTAAAAAGAAATTCTATCATATTTAGGAAACACACAACTTCTATCAGGTGAATTTTCTATGTCGAGGCGTTTCCACCACCAAACCGGACAGCCGCGCCCCGAAAACGCACACCGTCGATGAGTGCATCTTGCTTTGCCGGCGGCGGGTGGACCTCATGGAGCGGGTAACCCTTCAACGTCCATTTTATCAATGTATTTTCAGTGCTGACGTAACATGATTAACGTCATCTATTCTAGCATCATACAGTTTCCCTGACCCGATTCCCATTTTGTGCTGTTGTTAAAAGACCTCTATCTCGAGCCAGTCACAGGAAAATACTAAGAGATGAACCAGTTGAGAACAGCTAGACACAAGAGTGATAAAGGAATCGTGTTACATTATGGCACAGGGTTAACCACACTCACTAACAAACAGTACTATAATGTCAAGATCTTAGGCGACAATTATTTTAAATGACTATTGTACATCGGAGCGTGAAGGCTCAGTCGCCCAGGCCTGGCATATACAAACGCAGCTGTACATCACAACTACTCAAAATGTTTGCTAGAATACACAGTGGGACATAATCTACAATACCATGTTGAGGCGTGGTTTGAAGGGAAGGCTCTGTGATCCTTAGGATTCCTCGTTCTTCACCGGAGTCCATTGTGCAGCTTCTCTCTTCCTTCTTACGAGAAATCCAAAAGCAAAACCAAGAATCAGGCCCAACATCACACTACCTCCAATTTCCAAGTATAATGGGGAAATCTTCAGCTTGCTGCTGGCTCCCCAGCTGAGCTTTGTTTCATCGACTGCATTAGCAGCGCTAGTATCAGTAGATGTGTGTCCAGAGAATATCTCCACCATATCATGGACTTGTCCGTCATGGTTTCCGACGTATATCAGCGTTAACTTTTCTCTTGTAGCTACGAGTTTCGTGTACCCGAACTCACCACCACGGTACATGGAGATTCCAGGCTGTGGAAAGATGGGGTCATCAGGGTGATCTGTCCTTGGTTGCCAAATCGGTTGCCAATCTTGACCGCCCATCCCGATCACAACATGAACAGGGGCACCAGGGTACACAAAGCTTGATGATGTGTTCAGACACTGCAAGTTCTTGATGGGGCAGAACCTCTCGTACCTGTGGACATGCCCCCACAGTGCAAGGGTCACATTGTATGTCACCAACAGCGGTTCAAGATGCTGGATCATCTGCTGTCTCATGTCAAAATCTCTAACTTCGTTGCTTGAGGTATACATGGGCCGGTGACCCTGAAACACAACAAATGGAGTTCTACTTCGATTCACCTTCTCCAGGTCAGCTTTTAGGAAATTGTGTTGGTCGCTGCCCTGAACGAAATTAGTTTCACTTGACATGTACACGAAATGCACAACACCTGAATCAAAAGAGTAATAGAGATTCCGTGTGTCTGGACCTCCATTGCCAGTAGGTAGAATAGAATTTCCAGGCATTCTGAACTTGACACTGTATGGTATTCCACATTCACCTCCACCATCCTTTCCATATGTAGACCACGACGGTTTCCAAGGTTGTGAAGGCCAATCATACTCATGGTTTCCTATGCACACATGGTATGGAGTACTGGCTGCAATAGGCTCAATCTGGCTGAAGAAATGGTCCCATACCCAAGCATAGCCTCTGGCATAACTGATGTCCCCAATGTGCGAAATAAATACAGGTTTATCTCCAAGAGCTTTAATATCACGAAGGATCCACTTTACAGTTGACAAGCTTTCATCTTGTGTCCGGATGTATGTGTTATATGGTATATAAGTGCCCATATCACCAAAGAGGAAAGCATTGGTCTCATTGGCCTCACTGTCACGCGAAATAAAGCTGTATGTCTCGCTCCATCCTCCCATGTCACTACCAACCTACCAAAAATAGTTCAGTTAGCTAAAGAGAAATACATATACAGAACATGTAGATAAAAGTGTTTGCTGCTATTCGACAAAATGAATGACAAACTGTGTCGTAGTATATATAGACAGAACATGTACATGACAAGCTTGTTAGGCTTATGGCTCTAGACATGTCTTCGACAGTTCGACGAGCATAATTTTTTATGAGGACTGAGCATATATACGTTAAGCAAAAAAATGCAACCTCTTCTAATTGACTCATATATTCTTGTTTAACACATCCTATGTAGACCTACAGATAATTGCACAATGACTTTGTACCAGTGAAGAACAGTTATACCCTCTAAACTAATTCTCTATTGATACTACTTATAAGACACAATGTTCAACAAAAAATGAAACACAGGCTTCAACTCAAGTATAAAGTGAGCATATGTCTCACTAGTAGATGGCTTGAAATCATGTTACAAAATTTTAAGTTAAAATCGATGTAACAGTTGCCAAATTAGGATCATATATGAATTCCATAAGCACACCTTGAGTACACAGGTTCAAAACATACCCATTACAGAACCGCATACTGAGTTTTCTAGGAACGTATCAACGATTGGTTAAGTATGGAAAGGGAACATTTGCAGATAATGCTTCAAGTTTGCGCACACCATGTAAAGTTGCATACAATAAATTGTGACTGTTAGTATAAAATACAAATCAGTGCTGAGAAGTTCAGAATGAATACTAACACAATCTATAAGTTGCAAAGCAAAAAGATACATAATAATTCATTCAGACAGTACCATCTTATGAACCATGTCAGCAATACAACATAATCTCCAAGCAGGTTCTGCTTGGAGAATCCTTCGCATGTCATCGAAAAAATCGTAACGACAAATTAAACTATCTTCTGAAACTGGAAATACTAGCTCATTCCCAGACTCAAATCCTAGAGCTAAATTGGTGAACTCATCTGAGTTCCTAAGTTGCTACAACGATTGACAGGAAATAGTACTATTTTGCAGGTTTCAATCCACAATTTACCTTGTAAAAATACCTCCTCCCGGGCTCCAACCCCTTCATGAGGCCATCGAAGACGAAGCCCGGATCCCTCCAGCCTACGCTGTCGTTCGCCGGCGTATCGCACATGTGCTTCTGCTCGTACGTCCTCACCTCCGTGCCCACCTCCGTCCAGCCCTTCTCCTCCTCCTCCCCCAGCCCGTACCTCACCGCCCTCTTGCCGGCGTCGGCGCAGACGAACATCACCCGCATCTCGTCGACGCCGTCCGCGAAGGCGAGGTGCACCTGCTCCGGCCGGGCGGCCGAGCCGGCGAACGCGACATCGGCGGATACGGCGACGCGGTGGTGGCCGTGGGGGAGCGGGTTGCCGTCGTGGTCAACGTGGTGGTAGGAGTACTCCTTGGCGGGCCAGCGGAAGAGGCGGAACTGGTAGGGCGCCCGCAGGTTGGGGAGACGCGGGAGGGATAGCTCGCCGCGGCCGCTGCGCCAGGAGGCGGAGCCGTTGAGGAAGAGGTAGCCGAGGAAGTCGCGGTCGCTGGAGGACGGCGGGGAGTAGATCGCCACGTGGTCGAGCCCGTCCGGGTCCGGGAGGTCGGACCACCGGATCTTGATTTCTTGGTCGGATTGGGTGAGATTCGCCGGGCTGGCCGTCAGGGTAGTCGCCGCGGCCTCGCCGGCGGCGAGAAAGAGGAGGAGGAGCGGGGTTTTGAGGTGCATTTTGCCGGGGACGCCGAGCCAGCGCGGGGATGTGGAGAAAGATGGTTAACGCAGCCTGATACCCCAGCTGAAATTTCACTGACGTGTAGGGCCCACTTGCCAAAGCGAAATCGATCGCAAAGAACAACTTGATGGAATATTCCGTGAAGTGTGGGACTGTCTATTTAACAGTCGACTGATTTCTAATTCGCGCACAGACAGATTTTTTGACCAACCAAACGTTGACATGTGTCTCTATCGTGTGTTACTCGCAAGTCGCAAACGCAAACTCACAGGAAAGACAACCTGGCCCGTGAGTGGTTAATGGGTCATCATTTTCAGTCCAGACCCGTGAACCCAAAAAAACCTACTGGCTGTCTTTCGTGAGTCCACCCGAAACGCACTTGAAGGCCTCCCTTCCCCCGGCTTGCTCGGCTGCTGTTGCTTTTGGGCTTTGATGCTCTGGGCTGGGTGTGATGAAGACAGAAGATATACTCCTCTTACAAAAAAAAAAAGATAAACGACAGATAAAATAAGCAGAATGACAAAAATTCAAAAAAAAAGCAGAATGACAAGATTTTTTACTCGAACACACACCAAAGTGTGTCATTTGTATTGGAACAGAGCGTCAAGACAACGCAAAAGTTACAAAAAGAGCAGTCGAGGCTGCAAAAATTAGCTAGAAAGGAAAACAGACTAAAAACTGAAAGGAAACAGAAAAGGGAGAGATACAATATCTGGGGGTTTGGAATGTTACAGCAGGCGTCCAAAATATAGAATGTACTAGGTCAGAGTGATTGGGAGGCCCTCTTGAATACGCAATCGTTTCGAAACTTTCATATGCCCCACATGGTTAGAATGTAAGAGATCTTGCTAACTAAACCATGTGACACCTGCGCGACCTGATGTTGTCTCAAACCAGTTCAGCAACTCTTCATCACGTTGTGGAGTTACGGCTTGAAGAACAAAGTTGGACATAACATCACACCAAACTTGACGGGCAAAGGGACATGCTGTGAGGAGATGGAAAATTGATTCTGCGGCATGATCACAAAGAGGGCATTGAACTTGATGGGGTACGTCGTGACGTTGAAGTCGATCGGCAGTACAACATCGACATGCAGCAGCTAACGAACTGAAGATCTTGCAGCATAACAGAGCCCAATTGTCCCATACCAAGCGCCAGATTGGGATTCAGTTGTGCCTTTGAATAATGCGTCATATGCAGAATAAGTAATTGAAGAGGAGAATAAAAAAACTAAACCATAAATGAAAACCCCAGGACTGAAGGAAAATGAGAGACTGATGAAATGGAGAAAGAGACTAAAACAAAGTGACAATGCATACTGAAGAAAAATACATTGAACCAGTATATAATTGGGGAATCTTCAGCAAGAACATAATATTGTGTGTTATTATCCTTATGATTCGATATGATGACAAAGTTTAGATGGAAAATGGATACCATGAGCATTCATACACGTTAAGAATTAGAACGGAAAAGAATTCAAGGTGATAGAATGATACCTCGATTAAAAACTGAAGTGAAAACCAGCAGACTATCGTGTGATGGTCACCCTCCACCCACCTTCGCTTATCCCTTGCTCTTTTTGAAAAAATCACGCGTGAACACCAAACAAATCTAACTTTAAAGAAAATGGATACTTCATGGACTGATGATTGAAGACTTTTATTTTGAGGGACTGATGAAAGGTGAAAATCTTCAATTTAAGGGACTAACAAAAGAGAGAATGCCGGACTAACAAAAGAGAGACTGAGGGACTGAATGAACACCGAAGAATAAGTCACTCAAGACTAGAATAAGACTGGAGACCGAATAAGGGTTAAAGAAATAAAAACTGAAGAAATAGAGAATAATTACTAATGAAGAGGTATTGATTATATATATATTAAAATATAGAGAAAAATGATAAACATGGATAGTTAATGGATTGATGACTGAAGATGAGACTGGAGAAAGATACGGATGTACTAAAACGAGACTGAAGAATAACACTTGACAAAGAGAGACTGAAGAAAGATACGGATGTACTAAAACGAGACTGAAGAATGACACTTGACAAAGAGAGACCAAAGAAAGACACGTGACAAAGAGAGACTGAAGACTGAGAAAAGAGCAAACATAGACTAAAAAAAGTAACAGAGACTGAAGAAAGAATGATAAAAGAAAAAATCAAATCAAAGAGACCGAAGACTGACAAATAGAAAGAGGAAAGTGCAACACTGACAAATAGCAGGAAGAGAAAGAGAAAATCATATCCGCGAGACAGAGGACTGAGAAATAAAAAGAGGAAAGTGCAAGACTGAAGACTGAGAAAAGAAAGATTATACAAGTTACAGAGAAACAAACAAAGACTGACAAAAACAAACGAACATGAAAGAGACTGACGGTAACCAAGTTAGGCAAAGACTGACAAAAAAGATAATGAAGACTGAAGAAAGAAACACTAAGGAATGACGGTAATTGTATTAATGAACTAAGAAACAAATATACAAAATGAAATGAAACTAAATGATAGAATTTACTGAATCTACTAAATGAGTTTTATAGGTTCTTTTATAACAAAACAAAATGTTTCAAGAAGTAACAAGTAATATCTGAACAAATAACTGATATTCACAAGCCATATCATCAGCTGTGAAAAGAGAGAAAAATGTGGTTCAATGAAACCAACATCATCAGTGCCAAATCAAATGCTCGGGTCGACCAATAGAAGATTGCCATCAGCTGACTGAAGCTTTCAACCCTGCAAATTAGGACAAATAGATTAATCTTCAGTTTTAAAAAATATAAAGATTCTTAGCAGTCCAAAAAAACAGCCCCAATAGATAAAAACAAACTGAAAAACTACAGTCTCAACCCTATTCCCTGGCCTACTTGTTATTGTAAATTACACAGTAGCATAACTAACTCATAGACATGCATATAAAACTCCGGAGGCATACTAAACCATATGCAGAAACTAAAACAGAAACCTGTGAAAAATATTCAGACTTTCGCTACGGAGAAATGATACACAGATGACTTAGATAAAAAAACATGTGAATATGAGTATCCAAACACTGAAGTGGGAAAAATAATTGCATACATATATTTCTAAAAACTTAATGTTCCACTCAACTTCAAAATCCATCATCAATAAACTGACCAGAAAAATTTACTCAAAATTCAAGCTGACATTCCTACGGAAGAATAAATCAAAACAATGTTTGGGTCAGCCGACAAAAACACGAAAATGAGCTCGAGTTCTTCTCAACAATTGTCGCCATTGCCAGAGTAAGACTACCTCGGATTTATCTACCTAAAACAGCGACACCACAAACAAACCAAGTGCTCCAGGTGACAAAGCACCATCACCACGTACCTTATCACCCCCACGAATGATTTTCATTTCAGAAAAATTACAGCAGCCAATTGATCAAACACCACTCCAACAATCACAGAAAAAATTACTGCACCTTAACCCCATTCTCACTCACAAAACTCTAATTACCTCCAGCCCTGATGAACAAATCGTTTACATTGGGCTGCAAAACAAAATGACAGCCATACAAGCACCAGCAAAAACTGCCCATTAATGGGAAGATGTGAAAAAATATGAAACTAACTAGTCATATCTACATCACAATTGCCGTTCGCACCTGCACACACACAAAAAGGTAAAAAGTACTTAGAAGGAAATTGGAGTGCGAACTCGGACGACAAAGCCGCCTCCAGGGATCTCCAGCTCGCCTCTAACCAAAAACGACCCACAAAATCAAACAGTACAGAGAACAACACAGGGGATGAACAGTGACACATATGCCCCCAATTGCTGTGGTCGCACGAAGCACAAGGGGCAGAGGAGCGGAGACGTACCTTCGTCGCTGTCGAACTCCTCCTCCTCTTTTTTTTTTTTTCCTCGGCGGCTCGGCCTCCAGTTCTCTCCATGCGACGAGGCTGGATGGAGACGGGAGGCGCCACTCCTATGCCCCTACGCCCGTATTTCTCTCTCTGACGGGAGGCGCCGCTCCTCTCTCTCCGGCTGTCCGGCCGTCTCTCTCTCTGACGGGCCTCCTCTCCCACCACCTCTCTCTCTCTACTTCAAACAGACACGCGGCTAAAGGCCAGAAAAAAAAGGGCTCGGACCCATTAGCCGAACAACCCGACCCGCAAGCCTGACAAACCACGGTGCACTTCCGTCTCTCAGCGCGAATCTTACAGACAACATCGGACGGCCACAAAAACGTATGTGCGCGAATTAGAAAACAGCCGGCTGTTGTTTAGCAGAAATCTCCGTGAAATAGGCATAGCGTATGGAGGCAACTCGAATGCTGTTCGACCAATCTACTGCTACATAGAGCAGTGATCTTCACCATGTCCACGCAATGATCAACCACGCTTATCACACACATCTACTCCCCTCCATTTCAAAATAATTGACTTTCATTGTCTAGATAGAACATGTTTAAATACATTCATATTTAGAAAAAAATGTGTCAAGTAATTTGGAAGGAGGGAATAATTCTTAATATTTTTAGTAGACTCGCTTCGTTCCTAAATATAATATTTTAGTTCCCTCACATGTTGATTAGGTGCGGACCCAAACGAGTGAATATACACATTAAAATTGTCTAAATATATGTAGACACATGTTAATATGGACAAAAACTAAAACATCTTAGGGTGTGTTTGGTTTTGAATGTAATGGAATGGTTCCATTCTACTTCAAAGAGACGGTTCCATCTTTGTGTTTGGTATGAAAAAGGAAGTGAAATGGATTGGTTCTATGTTTGTGTTTGGTTGGAGGAATGTGATGGAATGAAAATGATTCAGATCACCTATTATATCGAAAGGTTCAGATTGCCACGGCCATAAACAACACTTCTATTTTCAATTTCAGTCGTAATTTGCTAACAAAAATTAAACATGCCTAAGTTACAGCCACCAATTCATACGGATGCGAACCAGTAGCACATCCATCCAATACAAATCCATACAGGTCACGCATAGAGTAATTAACAAGTTGGGATGTTGCCGCCGATTTTGTTCTTCGGTTATTCTGTTTGGGTGTAGCTGCCCCCGATTCGTCTTCTTCAGTTCATACCGCCACCTGCTGCTCGCGTGCGGCCGCTGCTACCCGGCGAGTGCATACAGAGAACGAAAACAAACGAATGGTCACACAGGACATACAATAGAGTTCCAGGTAGCACGCATGCTACATCAACAACCGCTCAAATGAGGGCATACACAGCCTGTAGGCACTACGGTAAGGACTAGAAAGAGGTAGGCAAAAGGAGGTCAAAGACGCTCCCTAACAGTGTCGTGGAGCCGACGAATCTCGCGAATCGCCAACTCCAGCTCGCCTCTGTCCTGTTGTCTAGCCACTGGCTTCCACACCTGCAAATACATAGACATTTTGAAGAGGCTATCAGCCGGCTGTGAGGAAAAGATTCCTTCGATAGTAAATTTGTTTCTCATGTTCTAGAGAGTCCAACAGAGTGCAGCACAACAGATCCATAACACCCTACGATGATTGACCCGTGTACCCCCAAAGAAGCCTATATAACTCTGTGAAACACGAAGGGTTTCAGGAGCAATGTAACAGCTCCCTAACTATGCTCCAGAAAAACTTGGCCAATGAACAGCCAAAGAAGATGTGGTTCGTGTCCTCGAACTGACCACATAGCGCGCAAAGGCCATCGGAAGGTCCGTGTCTACGGGCAATATTGTCACTAGACGGGACACGGGAGACACTTCCTGACCAGTGCCAAAGGAAGACCGTGATCTTGAGTGGGATAGCGATCCCCCAAATATCACTATAAATGCTTCCGAGGGTATCCTTGGCAGAGCTTACGGTATAATGATTTGACCGTGAAATTTTCAGATGGCTCTACCGTCTAGGCCAGCGAGGCTGAACCATCCGATGGGTGGATATCCGCAATCCCTCTGATCGGCCTGGCCCAGCTCATGTCGGAAGTGAATAGACCAAACTCCGGTGAGGTGAGCCTGCACCACCGAGATCCCCGGATTAGAGGAGATGGCAAAGATATTTGGGAATTTGTCTCTTAGGGGCCCCGACCCCTGCCACCAATCCATGTAACATCCCAAAAATATTATCAATATTATATTCCAAAAATGAGAGCCAACAAAAACTTTTGTTGTTTATTGTGTGTTGATTGCTTCTTGTTACTTAAGTTGTTTGTTCTTGTTGTGTGTTGCTTGCTCTAATGAACACTTGAAGAAAAAGTAGAAAACAAAATAAAGTTATAAAGAAGGAAAAATAAAAGTGACAAGTTGTCACATGAAATTCTTCAAGTGACAAACTCAATTAATTTCAAACCAAAGTCAGTGGAGTTGTAATGTAAACACTCCCATTTTGATTCTTACTACTTTCCCTCTTCAATGCTATTTTTAAAACTAATTTTAAAATTGTAAAGTAAAATCAATTTGAAATAAACCAATTTACCAAATTCAAAACCCTATGAAAGAAAATGATGCAAAACATTTTATTTTGCAAAGCCAATTTTTGTGGAGCTTCTACATGTTATGGGGAGGCCCCACAATTATTTGCAAATTTTTCTAAAATGTTTAAGTGCCCCAATTAAATCCCAGAAAAGCTTCTGGATATTAAAAAGAAACTGGAAAATAAAAGAAAAGAAGAAGCAGGGGGCTTTCTGCAAAAGTGTCATCGACTTCAACCCCGACGACCATCGCCGTGTCGCCATGGCGTTGCTCGCCGTTTCCGCGCTCCCCAGGCCCCCCTGGCCGCGCTCTCCCTCGCTCCCGTGCCTCTGCAGCCGCGCCGCAGAGGAGAGCACTTACGCCGTCCCCCGCCTCGAATCCAACCCAGCGCCGCCGTGGCAGCCGCGGCGATGCCGGCCCAAATTCGCGCACACCTCTGCACCTCGACACGCACAGCTCGAGCCAGAGCTTCTAGAACATGTCCGGACCCCGGTGAACGCCTAATCTCCACGTCCCTCGCACCGCCGCGTCGGATTGGAGGAGAAATATCTCCGCCGTGCGCCATGGACGTCGCCGTGCACTCCGTCCACGATGCGCCGGCCCCCGCGCTATAAAACCACCCCCGCACCCCTCTGGGAACACCACCCCACTCCCTCGCTCCCCCTCTCGATTCACCGTGAGCCGCCAGGAGGGCGTGCCTTGCCGAAGCTCTGCCGCCGTCGAGGTCCGTCGTGGCCGCAGCGCCTCGCTGCACCATTCTCCCTCTGACCCCTCTACGCTGTTGCCTGAGCTCACCGCACTCACCCCATCCCTTTTCCCCTTTGATTAGTGCCCAGACGCGGCCGTTGAACCTCGCCGGAGTTGCTGTCCGTGGCCAAGGAAGACGGAGACCTCGCCGCCGACGAACCACTCCGTCCCAGCAAGCAGGACTCGGCCAGAAGCTCTCCCACGCCGCCGCCGTCGATTCGCATCACCACCTCGACCTCCCGAGCCCCTAGGTGAGCCAAGCTGCACCTCGCCGTCGCCGGAGCCACGGCGCCGCCCAGAAATGGTCGTCGCCGATGGTTTCGTTGCGGGCCGTTGGATCTCCATCCAACGGTAGCGTACCGCTTCGATTAGAAAAGAAGAGAGAGAGAGACTGACGGGCGGGCCCCGCTCGTCAGGTTTTAAATCATTTTCCCGCGCGCGCTGTGTCGCTGCCATGTAGGCCCCACTGGTCAGAGATTTAAACATTATCCATAACTGGATTTCTCTGTTTAAATGGAAAATATGAAATCAGTACTGGATCCAACTTTGAAATTCAATATCTCAAGATTTAGGAATCCAAATAAATCAAACTCAATTGTTCTGGAAAGCTTATAAAATGTTTAACCAACCCAATTGGATTCATTCCATTTAATTAAATAAATAAAAAGTATTATTAAAAATACTACAGAAGGTTTAAATTCTAAACTTGTTTGTTTCTGATACTCTGTTAGTCCAAATAATTCCAAACCAATTTTGTTAGCTTAGTACTGCCTTGTATTAGCTTCCCTAATTTTGGTAGAATTAATTGTGCAGTAGGATTTGTTTAGTACAAAGTTGAAGTTTAAACACCCTTCTGCACTCAAACATTTAAATATGTAATTGGTTAACCCAAATGAATTAGGACCAATTTTGTTAGTCACATTTAGTCATGTTTAGTTACCCCTAAAAGGATTTAATTTTTGAGCAATAATTTAATGGTAGCCAAAACTTGATTATTAAGCTTCTGGATTCAAACAAATGTGTAGGGAGTTTAGTAACTCCAATTGAACCAAATCAAATTGTGTTGTCTTCTACACATCAGTAGCTTTCCATAGAATTTTAGTTTGTATTTTTGTGACCAACAGAACTCAAGTTGTGAATTAAACATGTTCCACAAGTTTCTGCCATAATTTAGAATAATAATGATGTTTAATTCAATTATTTTGAAACCAAATTGTATGGTTTGATGTGTGCAGTAGCTATGTGTGATGTTCATGATTGTTGTGTTGAGATGATTGCTTGTATAGCTTAGTGATTGTTTGCATTGTTTGTTTATTAATTAGACGAGAACGTTGTCGGATATATCGAGGAAGGAGAGTTTGCTGAATTGAAGAACAAGAGCAAGATCACTTTGCCAAGCAAGGCAAGCTATTCTCTGAGCTTGCACTACAAACATATGCATCTACTTTCATAACATGTTTTACTCTCAAAGCAAGATTTATAAAACCCATTTCAAAAGTATATGGATATTATTTTGCCACCCTATGTAGTAGTTTATATAAAACTTTAGGATGGGAAACAATGTTGTTTATTCAAAACTCCTTTGAAATTTCTTGTGTGGTTATGGAATGCCGAGATGTCGGTGTTGGAATGGAGAAGTGGAAAAATGGTGATGTTTATGAAAAATGCACAGTGTCCTAGTACTATGGACCAATCCTACCCTGTGCGACCACATTTACCATATATGGGAAAAGGCTTAGTCATGTAGTTTGCTCTTATTAGTATGGGATACCTCATCAACGGAGATGACTCCGTTATGCATGAGGGGATGGTCCGAGGACCTACCCCCTGACCCGGGTCCTCACACAAGTTGGTGGGGAGGATAGAAGGTTCCACCATAAACCGCCGGACAAAACTATGAGTCCTCACACTTAGGGTTTCTGACGGGAAACTGGACTGGGTGTCGATGGAAAGTGTCATATGGGAAGGATCCTATACTAGCATGAGCAAATAAGAGGCTATGGCCGGCGGCTTACTTCGCATACACCTGGTATGGCGAGACGTGGCAGACACGATGAGTTGCCGGATGGATGTGGGAAAAGCGTGCTACCTCTGCAGAGTGTTAAAAACTATTCGAATAGCCGAGTCCTCGGATATGGACAATTGGGAGACTGTCCTAAGACCTTGTGCAAGTTTTTAAAAGACTTTGAGTTTTAAAAAGAAAATGAAGTGGAGAATGTTTCCTACACCTATACCAACGGATCGGTATGAGGTGGTTGGATGAAAGTGGACCATGACGGGCTATGGTCGGAAAAGGAGGAGTTTTGGAGAAACAGAAAAATGGTGACTTCTTTAAAGTAGTTATAAAACTCTTCTTACCTTTTTCAATAAAGATATAGAGATGTTTTAAATAAAAAAGTTGTCAACTAAAATAAAACTGGTGCATACTCATGTTGGGGTAGTTTGCGAGTACATTCAAATGTACTCATATTGGTTTCGTCCCTGGCTATTGTCCTAGCCAGACTACGAGGAGGAGCACTACGCCGAGCAGGAGTATGGCGACTTCTACGCCAACTAAGGATCTCCACAAGTCAGCTGCCTGTCGGGTTGTCATCGTTAGAATATGATGTCTACTACGCCGTAGCTTCCGCTGATATTTTGGTTTGGCCCATGAAGGCACCTATGTAAGAACTTGGTCTAAATGACCATTTATGTAAGACTTTTATTCGGTACTGTAATGGATGTAAACTTTGGTATCCAATTCGGATTATGTGCAACGACAGACTGATCACGGGATCGTTGTGTTAAGCATAATCGGGTATTTCGGACAGCTAGTCCGGGGTCCCCACAGACTTGGTATCAGAGCCATCCTGACTTTAGGAAACCTTAGTTAGCATGGTCGTTTGTCAAATGTTACAAAAGATGAATTTCTAAAAAGAAAGGAATGAAGTATTTTCGAAAATTGCTTATCTCCAATCCTCTTACTTATGCAAAATTTTACTCTCATTAAATATTACATTTTCCTTGTATCCCTAAAATTTTGTACACCTCTCATTAAGCTTAAAATTTGACTCACTTGTTGCCCTACTATATTAAAATTTTGATAACTTGTCACCTAACTAACTTAAAATTTTGCTTAAAAACTGTAGATGGCACTCCATTGGACCGAGTTCGTTCAGCTGGAGAAGGACAGCAAGCTGACGTTTGAGAGGGACTTGTTCGAGTTGACCAAGCTGTTAGGTCGCCCCGCTCCAGAGTTTGAGGGAGCTCAGATTGATGTTCACGGTGTCGGAAGGCTGAGCTGGCTCATCAGGTCGTCAGTTCGCAGGAACATCAAGTCTCCCAGTTCCAGGACTCATCTTCACCACCAAGGAGGCCACCTGGGTTGACGGTCTCTGTACTGCTACACAGAGGATGCTAGCCCGACTTTGTGAGGAGCACAAGGCGGAGTTAGTAGACTCCCGTTTCCGGTTCTACGGGAGGCGCAACTGCGATGGACACCCTACTCCTTCACCTTACCACCCGATGTTTGGGAGCTACATCATGGACATGGAGATCTTACTTCAGTGCACTCAGGATGATCTGTTGCGCACTAGGATTCAGCTCCACTTTGACCGCGAGTCGCTCGTTGAGCTTCGCGAGAACGAGATGAAGCTGATGGAGGAGAAGGTGCTCTTCTCAGGAAGAGGGCCCAGCTGAGGAAGACTATCGTGAAGCTCCGCACGAAGGTGGCAGAGCAGGACGGGCTGATTGAGGATCTAGAGCACCATACTGACGAGATGGAGGAGGAGGGCGAGGATCTCCGCAAGGAGAACGACGCTTTCCTCAGTGACGATGATGACTTCGTGGAGGAGATGGACTGTGAGGAGGAGGATGATGAGGAGGAGTTAGTTGACGAGGAGGAGGAGCCACTCGAGCCAGTTCTCGAGGACGAGGAGGAGGATCCCGAGGAGCCACCTACCAGTCAGATGCTGACGTGTTAGAGCTGGAGGTTCCACCTCAGTAGGCGAGTGACTTGATCACTACCGCAGGATTAGGTTGACCCCCTATAGCTAGTCGAGTCGTAGTAGTGGTTCTTTTGGAAACCAGATGTTATGTATCTAGATGTAAGGTGATGTTGTAAGCTTGATGTTGTAAGCTTGTTGATGTGAACTCTTGATGTGATGTTGGAAATATAAGTATGTTTGTCTTGTTTAAATCTGTGTGAATATTTTCATATAATCTTAAATTAATCAACCACTTGCGAGATCGTCTTTTCCCTTAGTCGAACTTTTCTTGCCTTGCCTCTTATACCCGGTGTGCTTCAGGATGCCGCCCCGTCGCGACAATACGGAGGATCAGGATCAGCACCACCACCACCGGACCCAACCCCCCCCAACTTCTCGCGCTTATCATGGAGGAACGTGAAATGCCCGGCAGAGCGCCAGCTCATCTCGTTGCCTGCAACAACTCGCAGCCGCTATAACAACAACAACAATAACAACAACAACAACAATGGTGGTAATGGCAATGGCAATGGAACCAGCGATCACCTTAGGCGATTTTCAGAAGACCAACCCACCCACCTACTCCAAGGGACTTCACCCACTAGAAGCCGATGATTGGCTTCGCACCATCGACAATAATCTTGAAGTTGCTGCTGTGGGAGAAAATGAGAAAGTGCTGTATGCAACCCACTATCTCGCTGGACCTGCAAGAGCTTGGTGGGAAACTACCAAGACTCTCCAGCCAGCTGGTCATGTCATCAACTGGGCTGAGTTCCAGGAGAAGTTCCGCAAGAAGCATATTCCTTACGGACTTATTGAGAGGAAGAAGGATGAGTTCCGCAAACTGAGGCAGGGAAGTAGAGATGTGGTCGGTTATCTGGATGATTTACCGACTTATCTCGGTATGCTCCTGATGACACCGACAAAGAAGAGAAGAAGATGGAGCGTTTCATGAGTGGACTCATGATGAACTTCAGTGTGCTTTGGTTATCCATGACTTCCGTGATCTGGAGTCACTTGTGGACAAAGCCATCCAGCTGGAGACCAAGCGCAAGTCTATGTATGAAGGTCGCAAGAGGAGGATGAATGCTCAGGAAGGTTCGAGCAGCCAGAAACCTCGTATCTTTCAGCAGAACACCAGGCCTGCCTATCGTCCACCCCAAGCTCCACGCCCCAATTACCCTAACCGCCCAAACAACTTCAACCGCCCCAATGACAATAACCGTCCCGGAGGAAACTTCAACAACTTCACCCGCAATCCCAATGTGATCTGCTTTGAATGCGGCAACAAGGGTCACTACTCCAAAGAATGTCCCAATCCCAAGAGGAATGTCCAGCGCCCCAATGCGCCGGCACAGAACAATGGTCAAGGCCGCAATGGAAATGGAAATGGCAAGAATGCCGCACCCGCGGAAATGCTGCTGTTGCCAAGGGTCGTCTGCACCACATCAATGCTGAAGAAGCTCAGGATGCTCCGGATGTTGTGCTGGGTACGTTCCTTGTCAACTCAGTACCTGCAACTGTTCTGTTTGATTCTGGTGCTACCCATTCATTTGTTACCCAAGAATTTGTTGCTAAGGGAGGTTTAGTTGAGAGCCTCTTACCCAAACCCATGGTCATCCAAATCCCAGAATCCACCGTAGAGACCAAGATGTTTTGCTCCGATGTACCCCTTGAGATCAAAGGAGAAAAGTTTCCAGTTAACTTAATTGTTCTGGGAACCCAAGGCATCGATGTTATACTCGGTATGAATTGGTTAGCCAAGTACCATGGTCGAATTGACTGTGCTAGAAGAGCTGTATCCATCACCACCGACAAAGAAGTAGAAGTGGAGTATGTGTCTGAAACTAGTCAATCTCACCCAGGCTGCCATGAGAGCATAGCTCGACCTGCCCTAGATGAGATCCGTGTTGTTCACCTGTTCAAGGATGTTTTCCCAGAAGAATTGCCTGGTATGCCGCCAGACCGGGAAATTGAGTTCATAATTGAGCTTATCCCAGGAACCCCCCATATCCCAAAGACCTTATCGGATGAATCCGGAAGAGCTGGTTGAGTTGAAGAAGCAATTGGCAGCAAAGGACTTGTTCGCCCAAGCGCTTCACCTTGGGGATCACCCATTATTTGTGGACAAGAGAGACGGTACCACACGCCTGTGTGTGGATTATCGCAAGCTGAATGACGTGACCATTAAAAATAAGTATCCTCTTCCCAAGATCGAGGATCTGTTCGATCAAATGAACGGAGCCCGAGTCTTTTCCAAGATCGATCTTCGGACAGGATACCATCAGTTGAAGATCCGAGAGACAGACATTCCCAAGACCGCCTTCACCACTCGTTACGGTTGTTTGAATACACCGTGATGTCTTTTGGTCTGACCAATGCCCCAGCCTATTTCATGAATCTCATGAACAAGATTTTCATGGAGTACCTCGACAAGTTCGTGGTAGTTTTCCTTGATGACATCCTTATTTATTCCAAGACCGAAGAAGAGCATGCTGAACACCTGCGTCTAGTTTTGGAGACTCCGAGAGCACCAGCTGTATGCCAAGCTTAGCAAGTGTGAGTTTTGGCTCAGTGAAGTGGCATTTCTCGGACATGTTGTGTCTGCCGGAGGAATTTCTGTTGACCCGAGAAGATCAAGCCATTTCGACTGGTTATCCCCAACCAATGTTTTGAAATCCGAAGCTTTCTCGGACTTGCCGGTTATTACCGCAAGTTCGTTGAAGGATTTTCCAGTATAGCCAAACCTATGACCCAACTGTTGAAGAAGGACAAGAAATTTGAATGGACTCAGAAGTGTGAGGATAGTTTCCAAGAACTGAAGAAGAGACTAACCTCAGCCCCAATCCTGATCATGCCAGACGTCACCCAGAGTTTCGACGTGTATTGCGATGCATCACGCCTCGGACTTGGTTGCGTTCTGATGCAAGAAGGCAAAGTTGTGTCGTACCTGTCCCGGCAGTTGCGACCGCATGAAGAGAATTACCCAACCCATGACTTGGAGTTAGCTGCTGTTGTTCTTGCTCAAAACGTGGCGTCCCTATCTTGCGGGACATCGCTGCGAGGTCTATACAGATCACAAAAGCTTGAAGTATATTTTCACCCAGAAAGATCTGAACCTGCGACAGAGGAGATGGATGGAATTAATCAAGGATTATGATATTGGAATCCATTATCACCCGGAAAGGCTAATGTAGTTGCCGATGCCCTTAGTCGCAAACCTTGCACCCTGAATGCCCTGATCCAAGCCGAACAGCCAGCCTTGTTCAAAGAGTTCCAAGATTTTGGACTAGAGCTTGTTAGCCATGGTTATCTCGCCAATTAGAGTTAACCCCAACCCTGATGGATCAAATCAAAGAAGCCCAGAAAGGTCATGAAAGCATAGAGGGAATTAGGAAGAAGATTTCCCTCGGCAAAGCACCCGGTTTTACCGAAGATGCTGAAGGAGTGCTGAAATTCAATGACCGTATCTGTGTGCCCAATGTCACGGAACTTAAGGAGTTAATCCTGAAGGAGGCCCATGAGACCCCTTATTCAATCCACCCCGGCGGAACCAAAATGTACCAAGACCTTCGAGAAAGATTTTGGTGGCATGGAATGAAGCGAGAGATTGGTTCATTCGTAGCCAAGTGTGACATCTGCCAGCGAGTTAAGGCTGAACATCAGCGACCCGCTGGATTGCTTCAACCTTTGAAAATTCCCGAGTGGAAGTGGGATGAGATTGGAATGGATTTTATTACCGGACTTCCAAGATCCAACCGAGGCCATGATTCAATCTGGGTCATCGTTGATCGACTGACCAAGGTTGCCCACTTTGTTCCTGTCAAGACCACTCATACCGGAGCTCAGTTAGCAGACCTGTATATTTCCAGAATAGTGAGCCTGCATGGTGTGCCTAAGAAGATTGTATCTGATAGAGGCACGCAATTCACCTCAAGATTCTGGAAATCCCTTCATGAAGCCCTCGGAACCAAGTTAGCATTTAGCACAGCTTATCATCCCCAGACCGATGGCCAAACTGAGCGAGTGAACCAGATATTGGAGGACATGCTTCGCGCATGTGTTCTATCCTATGGTTCCAAGTGGGAAGATTGTCTTCCGTTTGCAGAGTTCTCGTACAACAACAGTTATCAGTCTAGTCTGCAAATGGCCCCTTTTGAAGCCCTTTACGGCAAGAAGTGTCGTACACCCTGAATTGGTCCGATACCGGAGAGAGCAAATTGTTCGGACCAGATACCCTCCGTGAAGCTGAAGAGCAAGTTCAGCTTATTCGTGAACGCCTCAAAACTGCCCAATCCCGTCAGAAGAGTTACGCTGACACCAAGCGCCGTGACCTCACCTTCAACGTCGGAGATTATGTTTATCTCCGAGTGACACCCCTCAAGGAATGCAGCGTTTCCATGTCAAAGGAAAATTAGCGCCAAGGTATATTGGACCCTTCAAGGTCATTGCTCGTCGAGGAGAAGTATCCTATCAGCTGGAGTTACCCCAGGAGTTAGGAGATTATCATGATGTCTTCCACATTTCCTTGCTCCGGAAGTGTCTTGAAGTTCCTGACCAGCCTGATGTTTTCAAAAACATCGACCACCTCTCCATCGACCTGAACCAAGACCTGACCTATCGTGAGAGACCTCTCAAGATTCTCGAAGAAGATGTTCGAGTTACCCGAAGACGTGCGATCAAGTTTTACAAAGTCCAGTGGACTAACCACTCTGAAGAAGAAGCAACTTGGGAACGCGAAGATTATCTTCGAAGCGAATTCCCAGACCTCCTTAAAACCAAGCCTAGCAAATCTCGGGACGAGATTTATTTTAAGGGGGGAAGGATTGTAACATCCCAAAAATATTATCAATATTATATTCCAAAAATGAGAGCCAACAAAAACTTTTGTTGTTTATTGTGTGTTGATTGCTTCTTGTTACTTAAGTTGTTTGTTCTTGTTGTGTGTTGCTTGCTCTAATGAACACTTGAAGAAAAAGTAGAAAACAAAATAAAGTTATAAAGAAGGAAAAATAAAAGTGACAATGAAATTCTTCAAGTGACAAACTCAATTAATTTCAAACCAAAGTCAGTGGAGTTGTAATGTAAACACTCCCATTTTGATTCTTACTACTTTCCCTCTTCAATGCTATTTTTAAAACTAATTTTAAAATTGTAAAGTAAAATCAATTTGAAATAAACCAATTACCAAATTCAAAACCCTATGAAAGAAAATGATGCAAAACATTTTATTTTGCAAAGCCAATTTTTGTGGAGCTTCTACATGTTATGGGGAGGCCCCACAATTATTTGCAAATTTTTCTAAAATGTTTAAGTGCCCCAATTAAATCCCAGAAAAGCTTCTGGATATTAAAAAGAAACTGGAAAATAAAAGAAAAGAAGAAGCAGGGGGCTTTCTGCAAAAGTGTCGTCGACTTCAACCCCGACGACCATCGCCGTGTCGCCATGGCGTTGCTCGCCGTTTCCGCGCTCCCCAGGCCCCCCTGGCCGCGCTCTCCCTCGCTCCCGTGCCTCTGCAGCCGCGGCGCCGCAGAGGAGAGCAGTTACGCCGTCCCTCGCCTCGAATCCACCCAGCGCGCCGTGGCAGCCGCGGCGATCGCCCAAATTGGCGCACACCTGCACCTCGACACCAGCTCGGCCAGAGCTTCTAGAACATGTCCGGACCCCGGTGAACGCCTAGTCTCCACGTCCCTCGCACCGCCGCGTCGGATTGGAGGAGAAATATCTCCGCCGTGCGCCATGGACGTCGCCGTGCACTCCGTCCACGATGCGCCGGCCCCCGCGCTATAAAACCACCCCGCACCCCTCTGGGAACACCACACCACCCCACTCCCTCACTGCCCCCTCTCGATTCGCCGTGCACCGCCAGGAGGGCGTGCTGTGCCGTAGCCACTGCCGCCGTCGAGGTCCGTCGTGGCCGCAGCGCCTCGCTGCACCATTCTCCCTCTGACCCCTCTACTGTTGCCTGAGCTCACCGCACTCACCCCATCCCTTTTCCCCTTTGATTAGTGCCCAGACGCGGCCGTTGAACCTCGCCGGAGTTGCTGTCCGTGGCCAAGGAAGACGGAGACCTCGCCGCCGACGAACCACTCCGTCCCAGCAAGCAGGACTCGGCCAGAAGCTCTCCCCACGCCGCCGTCGATTCGCATCACCACCTCGACCTCCCGAGCCCCTAGGTGAGCTGCACCTCGCCGTCGCCGGAGCCACGGCGCCGCCCAGAAATGGTCGTCGCCGATGGTTTCGTTGCGGGCCGTTGGATCTCCATCCAACGGTAGCGTACCGCTTCGATTAGAAAAGAAAGAGAGAGAGAGACTGACGGGCGGGCCCCGCTCGTCAGGTTTTAAATCATTTTCCCGCGCGCGCTGTGTCGCTGCCATGTAGGCCCCACTGGTCAGAGATTTAAACATTATCCATAACTGGATTTCTCTGTTTAAAATGGAAAATATGAAATCAGTACTGGATCCAACTTTGAAATTCAATATCTCAAGATTTAGGAATCCAAATAAATCAAACTCAATTGTTCTGGAAAGCTTATCAAAATGTTTAACCAACCCAATTGGATTCATTCCATTTAATTAAATAAATAAAAAGTATTATTAAAAATACTACAGAAGGTTTAAATTCTAAACTTGTTTGTTTCTGATACTCTGTTAGTCCAAATAATTCCAAACCAATTTTGTTAGCTTAGTACTGCCTTGTATTAGCTTCCCTAATTTTGGTAGAATTAATTGTGCAGTAGGATTTGTTTAGTACAAAGTTGAAGTTTAAACACCCTTCTGCACTCAAACATTTAAATATGTTAATTGGTTAACCCAAATGAATTAGGACCAATTTTTTAGATCACATTTAGTCATGTTTAGTCACCCCTAAAAGGATTTAATTTTTGAAGCAATAGAATTTAAATGGTAGCCAAAACTTGATTATTAAGCTTCTGGATTCAAACAAATGTGTAGGGAGTTTAGTAACTCCAATTGAACCAAATCAAATTGTGTTGTCTTCTACACATCAGTAGCTTTCCATAGAATTTTAGTTTGTATTTTTGTGACCAACAGAACTCAAGTTTGAATTAAACATGTTCCACAAGTTTCTGCCATAATTTGAACATAAATAATGATGTTTAATTCAATTATTTTGAAACCAAATTGTATGGTTTGATGTGTGCAGTAGCTATGTGTGATGTTCATGATTGTTGTGTTGAGATGATTGCTTGTATAGCTTAGTGATTGTTTGCATTGTTTGTTTATTAATTAGACGAGAACGTTGTCGGATATATCGAGGAAGGAGAGTTTGCTGAAATTGAAGAACAAGAGCAAGATCACTTTGCCAAGCAAGGCAAGCTATTCTCTGAGCTTGCACTACAAACATATGCATCTACTTTCATAACATGTTTTACTCTCAAAGCAAGATTTATAAAACCCATTTCAAAAGTATATGGATATTATTTTGCCACCCTATGTAGTAGCTTATATAAAACTTTAGGATGGGAAACAATGTTGTTTATTCAAAACTCCTTTGAAATTTCTTGTGTGGTTATGGAATGCCGAGATGTCGGTGTTGGAATGGAGAAGTGGAAAAATGGTGATGTTTATGAAAAATGCACAGTGTCCTAGTACTATGACGACCAATCCTACCCTGTGCGACCACATTTACCATATATGGGAAAAGGCTTAGTCATGTAGTTTGCTCTTATTAGTATGGGATACCTCATCAACGGAGATGACTCCGTTATGCATGAGGGGATGGTCCGAGGACCTACCCCCTGACCCGGGTCCTCACACAAGTTGGTGGGGAGGATAGAAGGTTCCACCATAAACCGCCGGACAAAACTATGAGTCCTCACACTTAGGGTTTCTGACGGGAAACTGGACTGGGTGTTGATGGAAAGTGTCATATGGGAAGGATCCTATACTAGCATGAGCAAATAAGAGGCTATGGCCGGCGGCTTACTTCGCATACACCTGGTATGGCGAGACGTGGCAGACACGATGAGTTGCCGGATGGATGTGGGTTAAAAGCGTGCTACCTCTGCAGAGTGTTAAAAACTATTCGAATAGCCGAGTCCTCGGATATGGACAATTGGGAGACTGTCCTAAGACCTTGTGCAAGTTTTTAAAAGACTTTGAGTTTTAAAAAGAAAATGAAGTGGAGAATGTTTCCTACACCTATACCAACGGATCGGTATGAGGTGGTTGGATGAAAGTGGACCATGACGGGCTATGGTCGGAAAAGGAGGAGTTTTGGAGAAACAGAAAAATGGTGTTTCTTTAAAAGTGGTTATAAAACTCTTCTTACCTTTTTCAATAAAGATATAGAGATGTTTTAAATAAATAAAAGTTGTCAACTAAAATAAAACTAGTGCATACTCATGTTTGGGTAGTTTGCGAGTACATTCAAATGTACTCATATTGGTTTCGTCCCTGGCTATTGTCCTAGCCAGACTACGAGGAGGAGCACTACGCCGAGCAGGAGTATGGCGACTTCTACGCCAACTAAGGATCTCCACAAGTCAGCTGCCTGTCGGGTTGTCATCGTTAGAATATGATGTCTACTACGCCGTAGCTTCCGCTGATATTTTGGTTTGGCCCATGAAGGCACCTATGTAAGAACTTGGTCTAAATGACCATTTATGTAAGACTTTTATTCGGTACTGTAATGGATGTAAACTTTGGTATCCAATTCGGATTGTGTGCAACGACAGACTGATCACGGGATCGTTGTGTTAAGCATAATCGGGTATTTCGGACAGCTAGTCCGGGTCCCCACAATCCATCCAGAATCTCGTCGACTTACCACTCCAGATATGTGTCGTGCCCCCAAGCACAACATCTCCTTAACTTTCTGGAGGCGTTCCAGAATTGTGAACCGGAGCCATGGGAGTCTACCATAGGTCTTTACGCCGCAAGTACTTGCTCCTAATGATATAAGGCCTGAGCCCTTGTTGGTTAGTCAGCAATTTCCAAACCCATTTAACCATGAGGCAAATGTTCATGAGTTTGGTGTCAATAATTCCTAGGCCCCCCAAGGCTTTCGATTGACAAACCGCCGACCAACGTACCCAATGGTACTTAAGTTTCACCTTGTTGCTTTCCCAAAAGAAACGGGATTGGTGTTTGTCCATAGTCTTGTGGACTCCGTCACCAAGCAGGCAAACTCCCATCGCGTGAAGGGAAGACTGGAAAGACAGGCGTTGGTCAGTGTCAATCTGGCCACGGAAGACATGAGCTTCCCAAACCAGGGGTCGGCCCGCTTACAGCTTTTCTGGATAGGGGACCCCAATCCCCTACACAGAGCGCATGCTCACTGATGGGAAGCCCCAAATAGGTAAAGGGAAGGAACCACGTTTACGCTTAAGCATGTTCGCAATCCTCTAATGCTCCCCAGCGTCAATCCCAACAACTGACACCTCACTCTTGTGGAAGTTTATCCTCAACCCGGACATGTTCACAAAGCACATGAGAATGAACTTTAGATTGGTGGAAGCCAAGTCGTCGGGCTAGAACATGATAATCGTGTCATCAACATACTGCAAGTGTGAACCCCCCCCTCGGGGGATAAGGTGCGGTATGACCCCCTGAATATGACCAGCCACCCTGGCGACGTCCAAGATGGCGGCAAGTGCTTCGACAACAAAATCGAAGAGGAGGGGGAAAGGAGGCCCCCCTGGGGAACTCCCCGACTATTACGGAAGAAGTTGCCCATATCACAATTAATGGTGATAATAGTTTGGCCTCCCGAGACCAAATCATCGCCTATGGCCCTAGCCTGGGTCAAATCCAGCCCGTAAGAGGACTTCCCTGAGGAATCCCCAGTTAGCCCCATCATAGGCTTTCTCAAAATCCAGCTTAAGGAAAATTCCCCGAAGTTTCCTGGATTTATGCGGCTCGCGTCCGGCCGCCGCCGGGAGAGACGGATCAGCTCCTGCTCCTCGCGTCCGGCCGACGCCACTTGCTGCTGATCGCGTCCCAGCGTCCGCTCTTGGTGCTCATGTCCGCCCGCCACCGCCCGCTGCTCTCCTCCGGATGCCACAACTTGCTGCTCTCCTCCGGCCGTCGCCGCCGGCTACAAGACCTTCGTCAACTGGTGGTGCCGCCACCAGATCGGGACGGGAAAGATAAAACGAGGAAGGGTTAGGTGGGTCGGACTGGGGAGAGACGGAGGTAAGTGAGGCCCGTGCTCGTTCCACCGTGTTCGACCGATTGGAGGAACCGCTCCATTCCGCATATTGAGGGAATATTTCATTCTGAGGAATCACTTGGTTCCGTTCCATTTCTCGACCAAATATAAGAATGGGTTCTAGTGTAGAACCATTCCATTTGGTTCCAAAACCAAACACACCTTATATTTAGAAACGGAGAGAGTAGCTCATAACTTTTCCATCCAATGTTGCATTCGAAGGTGCAAGGATAAATGTTTGTTTATGATGTAAAACTATAATTATGAATACATCAGTACATGTCCATGACTTATTTACGATCCACAGTTCTAAAATTGGTGCAGTATGTAAACCTTACAATTAGTACAATGAATAGTACACTGAGCAAGTGCATCACCATTGGTCCAAAACATGCATTGTAGTGCGGTCTACGCGGGGGATAGAAAGTTTGAACTCCAAATGGGTTTTTCCGACGCATCTACTAGTTCTCAGATTCCGCTACTCATATCCTTTCATCCAAAATATGCGTTAGAACTAAACCAAACGTTGGACTGGAATGTGCATAAGGAGTTTACAAATCTATGAGCATATATGATGAGCCTTTTGTTTCACTCAATATCATAGTTGCGCAAGCGAGGAGCACACCACACATATCGATGGGATTCCTTTATGCAACCCTAGCAAATCACACAAGCATTCATGCATTGAGACCATAAACTTTCTCGCAAGAGAAAACATAAGCTAGTTTTATGATTCAATCTAACCCTCATTTATACGCAGTCCATGCTAGATTTTACGATAACAACTCTGGAAGTCATGTCTTCGCCATGAATCCGCATGCTAGTAGTATGAGCCATATTGCCCATGAATATGTCGGCATAAGCTACCATGCGTGATAAAACTATCTGAACTAACTATTGGTGCATGTGTCAGCGCTCGACAGACTGGATTTTAACTATATTCGGTAAACCAAAAATGGTAGGACCCCGGTTCTCGTGATTTGTGACATATTATTTCTGCCATTAATTATGTCAACAAGCTCTCTGGCGTGCATATCACTTTAATTGGATCATTTCTTTGCCATGTTATTTGCACCTGTGATGCAAGTGTCTAGACTTCAATGGATCCACACAAATACCATAAATCTAGAAAAACAAACTATAATTATGCCACCCTCTCCTCTTGAAATACACGTTAGTTGTTCCTACATATTCATTTGCGGTATATTTTGCTATAACTTCTTTTGTGGAACAACTATTCGTTTAACCTGATTGCACATTGTATCACAAAATTCGGTACCAATTGCTTATATTTAAGTTACTCACTAGTACAAAGGGAGCATCACTCGAGAAACCGCTATAGATGGATCGTCATGGAACAACTGCCATGCTTTTCTCGAAAACGGAAAAAACTGCGGTCTCTACATCAATTCTTGCACATGGCTATATTATCATCAAGAGTTAATACATCTCATGTATCACATAAAGATGGTACAAAAATAAATCGCTGGAAAACTGAAACCATGAAGCATCTATGCAACATGTAGGCGATTATTGGAGCCCAGCCAACTAGATTGAAGATATCCCATAGTACCATCTCCATGTGGTATATGGTTGCACCAATAATCCATGTGTTATCGTTACTCCACCAGATGCAGATTGGACCACATATACGGATGAAAAATGTGTAGCTATGTCGATAATATACAAGAAATGAACATCTCCAGTCTGCTTAAAATAATATTATTACGTCAATTCAAAATAGCCCGCATAACGCATAAACGACAACCAAAATTTGGTTTAAATTTCTTCGTCAATCCCTCAACCAGTTAACTAACGTATGCCTTATAGGCTTATACTAGCTAAGGAGGTAAGCTAAAATCAATTTACATAACACGCCAAACAAGACAAGCAAAAGAACAAGAGAAAAATGGAGTTGAGTCGTCTTAGCTGAGTCACCGAAACAAGGCTACTTGTAAGGTTATCTTTTATTAATTAAACTTTATTATGTAAAAACACATAAACTAATTATTTTTAGAGGAAATTTCAGCTTTCAGTTTAGTGCGTATGTGTGGAGTTTAGCATTTTCGATGGGCAGGCAGTTTGGTGCTGTTATATGCAGTTGCAACAGTGTTTGGTTAGTCAAGAGTTTGCCTTGCAGATGAAGGTCTAACAATGTTTTACGCTACTTTGCTGGTTTCCTTTCTTAAGCATTGATGCATTATTTATGTATTGAATGTGCTAGCATACTACAAGATCCACATGAATCGCAGTTGTTTCTCTCGAGTTTTTCTTATTCCTTAACTAATTTTCTATTCAAGATCGGTGGTTAAGATTACTTAAATTATTATCTAATATTGTCATTTCTCTTCGAGGTTTGCCGATTTAGGAGACCCAAAAAAAATTACAGTTTCATGCACCGGTCAGAAAAGGACAAAAGGTACATTTGATCAAGTCCGGGTGCGAAGGGTGGCACCACACTGGTGCTCAGGACATACGACGTGATCATGGAGTAGTTCTACATGAGCCGATGCAACACGCATGAGCATACGCGAAGGCCAGCATCGCCTAGGAGGAGTCACCCGCGGGGGGGGGGGGGGGGGGGGGGGGGGGGGGGG
>CAMZMU010000050.1:53820230-53967388 GCA_947311845.1 Poa pratensis | reverse complement strand
CGCCGGCGGCGACGCCGGCGGGAATAGGTGCGGCGGTCGGGAGGCTGGAGGTTTTCTCGGAATTGGTTTCGGAGGAGTTAATTTAGGAGTCGGGAGCCACTTTTACTCCTCCGATGAGTAAATTTTTTCTCCTCTAACCGTTTTGGGATCGGTTAGGTGTCGACGCTGCGATTTTTACTCCTCTAATCGATTTTAGGGGATCGTTAGAGATGCCCTAAAGCAACAAAGTTAAAGGAAAGTACGGTAAAGCTGTGTTGGATGAAATTATTTGACGGATACCTCGTTACTTACGAAATTCAGTAGGTTTTGAAAAATATATGATCTATTAACTGAAAACTGTGGGCGCAGTGTTTTGATTGTGTTGCTTTTATGTTCGATGGCAGAGGCTTTAAGTTCATCTACCTAGCGGTCCAAAGCAAAAATTCAGAATTATATCTCATACTTACTATTGATGAATGATTTCAGGATTTTGGGCATAATTCGTTTAGAGAGAGGGGAGGAGCATGTCGACGTGGGGAATTTCTGCGAGTTCTCAACTGTAGTTCCTATATTTATCTCTATTTTATTCTTTTACTCTACAGAAATGTTATGCCAAGAGAAATTAACTGGTAGAGCTTGCCAAAGGAAGACCACTGACATTCATGGCAACATGATCAAAAGGTGCACACATGTTGATTGCATCTCACACTATACATCTTCTGTTGTCGATCACAGGTGTTGTACTAAAGTCCGTTCAAAACTGAGATAGGTGATAGGCTTTTAATGCTTTCTTCATTAGTTATACTTTTAGTACATTTGTAGGCAATCACATGCTATGAAACTTCTACGAATCGAGGAGGGTCTGAAGGATTTCGAAATTCTGGACTCTACATCAGTCAACTCACATTATGGCCCAAATTTAGCATTTTGATTCAAAAAATGGGAAAGAGATGAACAAAATCTATAAAATACAACTCGGAGGAAAGTGTGCAGTAGATTTCAGAAAAGTTGTGAAGACGTGGGTTTCACGTGCAATTAATAAAGTAAACATAAATATGTTTTAGCGAAATAGAGAGCAAACAGAGAAGAGAGACATAATTTTTTTACGGGGAAAACAAAACACTTTGTCAACCCGTTTTGAAATTTGAATAAACTAACCATTTTCTACCACATACCTCGGTGTTCATCATTGTTTTAGAGTAATGGGCATACGAAAATGTCTTGCTTTGTTATCAAGACTAGCCTAATTTGTCGGGTCATAAACATTCACATGAACTGGTTCCTCATCAACACTAGCAAATTTTTAGAAGATGAATTAAATACGTGCTCATGGTCACTCACATTGTTATCATCGGCGTTAATGTCGACATTGTCTTCTGCATAGCATTTCAAGATTATCATTACTTTACTCCCGCGCAACAAGTAGACCCAACTCGTTTGGATTTCTGGCAGTGTACTCTTCAAAAATTAGTGAAGAGGATTGACCCAACTCGTTTGGATTTCTGGCTGTGTACTCTTCAAAAATTAGTAAAGAGATCCTCTGTGAATCTATCAATTTTTGTTCCTCTTTCCTCCTTTTCCATTTTGCAGCAACGATGAAGACTTATCATAACGCTAAAAATAAAGAAATTGTAATCAAAATTAGGGCATAAACCATCTATACTAGAAAACTAAAGAAGATCAAAATCAATCAATCAATGTACATGGGTGCGGCGGCGCGGCGCTCGGACGATCGGAAATACGGAACTGTGCGCAGCGTGCGCTCAGACGCGGGTGCGGGCGTGCGGCGCCGCGGCGGGCGACACGAGAGACGACAAAGACGAGGCGACGGGAGATCTGTTGGTTTTCGATCCATCGAGCGTCGAGCGAATCGAGATGTGTCCTTGCCGATCGCGAATTAACCAGGACTATCGATCGCTTCCTTTTCTCTCACGGAAACGAGCGGAGACAGTGGAGTAGTGACGTAAATGGTACGGATAATTTCCGCTCCGAATCCGCATCCACGTTCGATTTTAAGGATATGGTAAGCAATTTTGGAAATCCGCCGGATACGGATGAGGATGCAGATATTTGTCAGGCGGATATGGTGCCGGATATGGTGCCGGATATGTATGGCTGTTATCCGACGGATGCGGATTATCCGCCATTTTTTACGGATTATCTGATCTTCCCAATTAGGATAATCTGATTAAATTAGCCCAACCCGTCGACCCATATACAATTAGTCCATTAATTTCAAAATTTGATGACTATCTTTACATATAATATTACCATAACGTAAACCGTAATCATCGCATACTGCGCATTACTGACCTCCTCCTTGCGGCGGATCTCTCTACAAATCTGACCTGATGAAAAGATGCTCATAACCACTCCGAATGTGAGCGGTTTCTTTTGTAAATTTATGTTTCCGTTTGCCATCTACGTATATCTATTCTATCTTTTTTATTTTAACTAATATAAATTTTTTTTTGCGTGTATCTATCCGATTATCTTTCTTCGTTTCTGGTCTGAATCCGATCCGAATCCGTAGACCGATATAATCCGCATTCGAATCCGCATCCGATCATTATCCGATCCGCTCCGAATCTGACAAAAAAATATGAAAAATGATATGGAAAGTGCATTATCCGATCAGATCCGATCCGTTTACATCCCTACAGTGGAGACACAAAGGTCTAGTCGGCCCAATAACTAGTTCCTTGCTACGGAATGGGCTATTTGCCTTTTTATTTTCTCTACATGCCATATACATACCTAGTGTACATATACCTGCGGGGGCCCCCAAAATTCTTGGGCCCGGGGCGGCCGCCACTCCCCCCCCCCCCCCCCCCCCCCCCCCCCCCCCCCCCCCCCCCCCCCCAGGGCCGGCCCTAGGTTGACTGGCATTCTGGTCCGAATGGTGGTGCCCATCGACCTCCGGCGGCAGCCACACCCACAAGCTGCATCGGCGGCAATGTCGTGGGCTATGGCGGGGACGGGGTCATCTCGGGCCTCTTTTTCTTCATGTTTTCTGTTTTAGAACTCATTTGATTCTTAGAATAGGAAAAGTGTAGCAATAGTAAAATCATAGGATTGGGATGGCATGTCTAGTTGAATACTATGGGAATAGGAAGTTCCTTCGATTGTAGTGAAGGATTTTTTCCATGAGGTTAGACCTCATGTTATTTTTTTTGTTAAGTTTGTACTACAATTTTTTATGGAATATGATCCTATGAATCAAACGGTTTCGAAGGAAATTTCATATAGGATTTCAATCCTACACCAATCGTTTGGCAATCCTATTATTTCAACTCGTCTTATTTTCTCATTTATATGTCATCTCAATTCTAAAGTTGTTTCCAAACCCCAAGACCCAAAAATGACCGTGTGAAATATACTCTTTAAGGCGTCGCTTAGGCGATGCTTAGGCGATAGCGCCGTCAGACGTTGAAGCGTTGGACTCGCCTTCGAAACTTGTATAAGGCGTCCGCTTTAGACTTTTGAAGCATCCAAAGCATCTGTTAGGCGGGTAAGGCGGCGCTCTGGGATGTTTGCAGGTTGACCGGGAACATAAGAGCATCTTCCAGTCATAGCGGGAAACATAAATTGGGGCAAGGAAGGAAGGGAAATTGGGGCCGCGTAGTAATGGAAAAGAGAGGGAGACAGAGAGTGAGAGAGAGAGGAGCTCTGTCCTCCTAGGCGGAAGCAGCTTGCTCCCCCGCTAGATCTGGACGATCTTGCTCCTCCGCCAGCTTCCTCTGCCTCCGCCAGCTTCCTCCTCTCAGTGTAGCTTCTACTCCTCACCGGGAAGCTTCTCCAAGCATGGATGCAAGGTATGACTCCTCTTTCTTCCCCATCAATATCTCTTCTCTCTTGTTTCGGTTTGCTCTGTTTATGTATGCCCGTGGTGATGCTGTTGATCTGCCCATGTTATATAGTAGTAGCTGGCTGCTGGCCTTGGAGGTTAGCTGATTAAACAATTTGGATCTTAGTTTGCTACCGGCAATTGGAGGTTAGCTCTGTTGATTAACTAGTTATTGATGGTCCCCTTTCAGCCGATTAGAGCATTAGAATACTACTCCCTCCGTTCCATATTACTTGACTTTCAAATGGATGTATCTAGCACTAAAATAAGTCTAGATACATCCATTTGTGTCAAGTAATATGGAACGGATGGAGTAGGTTAGTGGATGTTCCTTTCTTCTTTATGCTAACGGATTAGAATATTATAAAATGATGCTCTGTTAGTCTCCTAGCTATTACTATAATGCTACTGCTCTGTTAGTATATGGATGTTGGTTTACAACTTTGTATGGCTGATTGGCTGTTTGTTCATGGCTATAGTTTGCACTTTGTAGAGTCACAATGGCAGCAGTTGATGGGGAAGAGGCTGCTTATGACCCAATGAAAGATCAAGACCGTAGGCCACTAAGGCCAAATGATTCGGATGGAAGTATGGGTATTGGTTAATACCTAAAGTCCGTGATGTTGGTGTGTGCAATCTTCGTGGCAATAGATCTAGTGGAGGGATCAAGAGGCACAAAGAACATCTTGCTGCCACTGGTGGGGATGTGACAGGTTGTCCAAGGGTTTCCACAGAAATCGGGAGAGAGATGGCAGAGTATTTGGAAAAGAACAAGAGAAATCAGGGATTGCTCGATGATGATGAAGATGCAGTTGTGGAGGTGGATGCAGCAATAGCTCAAGCCTCCCAGACAAATGCAGCAACAACTAAAGCCTCCTCCTCTACAACTACAAAACCAAGTTTGGGGACATCAGCTAAAAGGAGCAAGAGAGCTTTTGCTCTAAAAATCACAGGCAAAAAGAGTATATCTAGCGCAACCAAGAGTATTTCTTCCATGCTTTGGAAAAAACCCAAAGAAGTTGTCGATGAAAGGTTCTCCAGATCTTCTCAAGGAACAATGGAGTCCACCACAGAGACTGCGGAAGAGAGGCACTATGTGGGTATGCAGTGGGCATTGTTCTTCTATGAGTGTGGCATACCCTTCAATGTTGCAAGCTCTAGGTAATTTCCGATTCAATAGAGGCCTCTTGTCAATATGGCACGGGTTACAAGCCTCCTTCTCCTCATGAGCTGAGAGAGCCATTGCATAGATATTGTGTCAAGGAAACAAAACTTCTGAGAGTGAAGCATTAGGAAGCATGGAAGCAATATGGTTGCACACTCATGTGAGATGGCTGGTCGAATATAAGGGGACTCCACTTGATCAACTTCCTTGTAAACATCCCGGAAGGCACTTACTTCTTGGAGAGTTTGATGCATCAAGTGAATCACATGATGCTCAGATGATAGCAGATTTGCTAGAGAACAGAATTGAGGATGTTGGAAAAGATTAAGTTGTCCAAGTTGTGACAGATAATGGTGCTAACTACAAGGTGGTGGCAAGCTTCTAATGGAGAGGATTCCTACACTATATTGGAGTCCATGTGCATGCCATTGCTTGGACCTAATGTTGGAGGACATAGGGAAGCTATAAGCATTTAAGAAGCCTATTGCACGGGGTAAGCATGTCACTACTTTCATCTACAGGCATGGCTGAATTCTTAGTCTAATGAGGAAGGCAACGGGTGGGCTGGATCTTGTGAGACCCGCAACCACTCGCTTTGCCACTTCCTTTCTTGCTCTTAGGAGTTTGGCCACACACAAGCAAGCACGTGGTAGACGTGTCATGGGTTTTAAACAATTTGGCAAAAACACAAATCGGTTTGAATGTGCAAGACATTGTGCTTTCCACGGAGTGGTGGCATTCAGTTCAGGGTTGTCTTATAGATTTAGCTCCACTTCTTCGAGTGCTTAGGCTAGCGGATGGTGATGAGGTTCCTGCCATGCCAGAAATTTTAGCATGAATGCGCTATGCAAAAGAGAGGATCAATCTAGGTTTCCCCAACAAAATAAGCAAGTTTTGCTCAAGAAGATCATGGACATTGTTGATAAATGTTGGGAGAATCAAATGGATCATCCATTGTATGGGATTGCTCTGTTTTTTAACCCCGGAAAGTTGTTCCCTATTGTCCAGAGAGGTGATGATGCCTTAAGTGGGGAGCTAAGAAGTTGTTTAAGTGGTGTGCTTGCAAGAATGGTACATGATACCAATCTTTGCAACAAGATTGATTGACAAGCTATTCTCTATGTTGCCAAGCGAGGAGCCTTTTCTAATGTGATGGCAATCAAAAACATGGATAAAAGAAACCCTTGTAAGTTAACTAATGAAAATTTCAGCAAACAACAAGTTAATTTATCAAGCTATTTTCTGTGCAAACTCTTAATTTGTGTTTGTTTTTACCATTTTAGTTCATTGGTGGCATGCATATGGTGGTCGGGCAGTTGATCTACAAAGATTCGCAAAGCGAAATGTTAGTATTTGTGCATTATCATCCGGTTGTGAGAGGAATTGGAGCACTTTTTAATTTGTGAGTCAACTGTCAACTCCCAATCTTCTTTGTCTTATTTCAGCAAGAGGAAGTTAATTTCAGCAGGTTATTTATTCATCTTATTTTCTATTTGTAGATCCATACAAAGAAAAGGAACTGGTTACAACATCAAAAACTGAATGACAATGTCTTTGTTTCATAAAACCAGAAGAACATGATTAGGTTTCAAAAGAGGCGTGATAAGGTGGGTGACAAAAGCTATAACCCTTGGATCATTGAGGATTTTTATTGGTGCAATGAGTGGGTTGACCCAACAATGCCTCCACCTCAAGGTGCTCAAGGGTGTCTCGATGACATTTCATGGGAACTTGTTGATGATGCCGTTGGTGCTTCTTCATCACTTCAAGGTCGTAATTTTCCTAGAACTACAACTCAAAGGGGTCATCAAGTGTCCAACACCAAAGGCAGCGCAAAAGACTTGCTTCAACGCAACAATGGTTAGAAGAAGATGACCAAGAGGATAACATGGGATATAGACAAGTATCCCTAGTGGAGAGGATGATGATTTATACTTTACGAATGATGATCAAGATGAGACCGATGATGATGAAGACCCAAACCAGTGTTGACCAAGATGGTGGAGACGACAATGCTACCATTGATGAGTTCGATGATGGTTACTGAGACTTGGAGATGAGAGTTGAGACATGAGAGAGTAGCTAGCCTTAAGCCATTTGATTTTATTGTGTTTTCTAGAACCTAATTTATGTTGTGAACCTATTTTATTTTGTATTGTGGACCTATTGTATGTTCTGGGCTTGCATTGCATTGGGCCATTTGTTATGTAATATGTAATGCACTCATGCTTGTCATCTTGTTTTGCACTTGTACCCTCATTTAATTCTATGTTTTCTTACCAATTGTGGTCTCTTATGTCAATTTCTAACAGATATGTTCATGTTGATGCAGATTTTTGTGGGGAGAGGAGAGATGGATACTATATGGGCTCAACAACCAGCAAATTCAAGGTATTTATGTCTACTATCTAGCTGCCATATTGTTCTGTCATAATTATTTAAAATTGTCTAAGGCGTCGCCTCGCGTTATATACACTTTAAGCGCTTAAAAGGTGATAAGGTCCCTGAGCGCTTTAGAATGCCTTACCGCCTTAAAAACCATGCTCTCATCTATCTTCTTGTCGTTCCTCGAGAGAAAATCAGAAGACAAATAAAATGGTAATATTGTCGGCATGCAACGGTGGGCGGCTTGCCCAATTTACGGCTGTTTTGGTGGAATGGAAC
This sequence comes from Poa pratensis, assembly GCA_947311845.1. Taxonomy (NCBI): domain Eukaryota; kingdom Viridiplantae; phylum Streptophyta; class Magnoliopsida; order Poales; family Poaceae; genus Poa; species Poa pratensis. The sequence goes on along the minus strand of CAMZMU010000050.1, from coordinate 53,959,733 downwards.
TAATGGCGATGGAGTCGGATTCAAAAATTCCTCCTAAATTTGCAACGGTTAGTACATATCATCTTCTATTTATCCCTTAGGTTCATTGATTTTTCTCCATGCGGCCGATCCATCATTGTCCTCGAAACAGCCTTTCGCCCCGCTTTATAAATAAAGCAACATGCCAAGCAAGTCCATACACAGTTACAAGCACAAAGAACTAGAACAGTTTGCTGGGGCAGCAGCACAAGTAAGCCCAAGAGCAAGAAGCAAGGGAGGAAGGCTGGGGGGAGGGGGCTACAAAGAAGAGGGGGAGGGGAGAACAAAAGTCGAGCCCTCCGGCGCTAGCTGGAAGATGTAGAAGAGAGACGCCGCGCGGTCTCCACAAGTTTATCGATCATGTCATCCAGCCGCCCCCTGTCGCGCTGCCTAGAAAGCAGATGCCACTGCTGCAAGAAAGCCAGAAATTTAAACATCGAGTCAGAAGCACGTCGAAGAAAGATCCACTCAATGACCATCTTATTGCGAATCATCCAAAGAGTCCAAGTCAACGTGGCAACCAACCAGAAGAGGCGTCGCCCCCCTCCGGTACGGTTTGCCTGGACCTCTAGGAACTCGCCAAGGTCTGAGGCCTGCCAAGTAGGCCCAAGCGCCTCATGGACGAAGTTCCAGAGGAACCTGGCAGCGGGACAGGTGAACAAGATGTGGGTTCCCGTCTCAGGGATCCCACACAAGGGACAAAGGCCATCCCCCGGTCCCTGTCGCTTACGGGCCTCCACCCCTGAAGGGAGGCGGTCCCTAAGAAGCTGCCACATGAAGATTTTTATCTTTAAGGGTAGGGGGCCTTCCACATCGGAGAAGCCCAAGCTCTAACTGGATATGCCGATATCTTGCCACACCAGAGAAGAGACTCCGATATGCCGACTTCACGGAGAAAGTCCCAGAAGGCGCCAGGTGCCAAGACACGAGGTCTTGGCCACCAGGCAACACCTCCGGAAGTAAACTCCGTAACTCCGCCCAGGCTGTGGCCTCGGCAATACCAAATGTTCGTCAGAATGAGATGTTCCAAGTCCCATCGTGCATTGCTGAGCCCACCAGCTGTAACGGGTCCGCACAAATCGCAAACAGCGACGGGAAACTATGCTGTAATGGGCTTTCATCAAGCCACGGGTCCAGCCAAAAAAGGGTGCCTTCTCCATTACCAACGGAGAAACGGGCACCCTTCCTAATCTCATGCTTGATGGTTTGGATGGATCGCCAAAATTGAGATCCATCTCGGCGGTCACAAGAAAGAAGGGGGCGGCCCTGCAAGTATTTCGCTTTGATAAGTTGCAGCCATAGCCCCTTCCTCTCTAAGTATCCGCCAAACCCATCGAAGCATGAGCGCGACGTTCATCTTATGGGACGATAAGATGCCTATGCCCCCATGTCCTTGGGGGCGCACACATCCGCCCATTTGACCATGTGGTACTTCTGGCGCCCACTAGCCGCCTGCCAGAAGAAGCGCGAAAGTTCCCTGTCAAACGTGACATGCATGCCTTCTGGGAAAATGTAGACTCCCATCATGTACATAGGCAAGGTAGACAGACAGGCGTCAATCAGGACTGTTTTTCTCCCCTTGGAGGTAAACAGCCCCTGCCAAGGCTCCGCCTTGGCTATGACACGCTGGGTAACCGGCTCTAGATCCTTAATAAGGATCCTCGAGTCACTAATAGGCATCCCTAGGTAGGTCACAGGGAAGGCGGACAACTTGCAATTTAGTTTGTCCGCTATCCTCTGTTGCTCCTCAAGGGAATAGCCCATGATCATGACTTCGCTCTTGTCGAAGTTAATCTTGAGGCCTGACATGGCCTCAAAGCAGAGGATGAGGAACTTGAGATTAACAATGTCAAGATCCGACCCCTCCACCATGATCATGGTGTCATCCGCATACTGGAGGTGGGAGACTCCACCTCCAGGAACCAGGTGCCCAACCACACCAGAGATGTGGCCGGCCGTCTTGGCTTTATCCAAGATAGCCGCCAGGGCGTCAACGACAAGGTCAAAGAGAAGGGGGGAGATCGGATCCCCTTGTCTCACCCCACACGATGACCTAAAGTAGGCACCAATGTCCCCGTTAATGTTTATCGCCGTGTTCCCAGACATGGCAATCTGCATAATCCAGCATATGAAGCGATCATCAAACCCACGACTTTCGAGGACCTGGCGGAGTGATACGTCTCAAATGTATCTATAATTTTTGATGTTCCATGCTTGTTTTATACCAATTGCTACATGTTTTGCATCTACTTTATATCACTTTTATACATTTTTTGGGACTAACCTATTAACAAGATGCCGAAGTGCCAGTTCCTGTTTTCTGCTGTTTTTGTATTCCAGAAAAGCTAGTCTGGAAATATTCTCGGAATTGGACGAAACTACACGGGGGTGCCTATTTTTCCAGAACACGCCTGACGGAGCGAAGGAGCAGCAGAGGAGGGCCACCAGGGCCCCACACCCAGGGCGCGGGCCCCCTCTGCCGCGCCCTGGGGTGGTGTGGGCCCCTCGGGGGTCCGCAGCCGCCGCCCTTTCGCCTACTTATTCCCCCCGACGCGAAAACCCTAAGTACCTGAGCAAATATCCACGAAAAGTTCCAGAGACGCCGCCGTCAACCCTAGCTCGGGAGGGTTCAGAACCTCTTCCCGGCACCCTGCCGGAGAGGGGAATCGTCACCGGAGGCTTCTACATCGCCATGCCTGCCTCCGGAGTGATGCGTGAGTAGTTCATCCTTGGACTACGGGTCCATAGCAGTAGCTAGATGGTTGTCTCTCCACTTTGTGCCATCATGTTTAGATCTTGTGAGCTGCCCTACATGATCAAGATCATATTATTGTAATGCTACATGTTGTGTTTGCTGGGATCCGATGAATATTGAATATTATGTCAAGTTGATTATCAATCTATCTTATATGTTATTTAAGATCTTGCATGCTTTCCGTTACTCGTAGATGCTTTGGCCAAGTAGATGCTTGTAACTCCAAGAGAGAGTATTTATGCTAGATAGTGGGTTCATGTCTCCGTTTAACCTGGGACAGTGACAGAAAGTTCTAAGGTTGTGGATGTGCTGTTGCCACTAGGGATAACCTAACGATGCTATGTCCACGGGCATATGTGTTTGTTTACATTACGCACTTTACTTAATGCAATTATCCGTTGCTTGCAACTTAATACCAACGGGGGACTCGGATGACAACCCGGCGGTGGATTATTAGTCATAGATGCTGTTGGATAACGTCTATGTATTATGTCGTAATGCCCAATTAAATATCATAGTAGTCAACATGTCATGTATATGCATTGTCATGCGCTCACTATTCGTCAATTGCCCAGCTGTAATTTGTTCACCCAACATGTTAGTTATCTTTTATGGAGAGACACCACTAGTGAACTGTGGACCCCGGTCCATTCTTTTACACTGATTAAACAACCACAAACTGCAAACTGTTCCTTTTTCATTCTCTGCAATTTAATACTCATTTTCCACACCATACGTTTAATCCTTTGTTTTCAGCAAGCCAGTGAGATTGACAACCTCACTGTTTCGTTGGGGCAAAGTAGTTTGATTGTGTTGTGTGCAGATTCCACGTCAACAGTCCAGACTCCCTCACACTATTTTTCTGGCGCCGTTGACAACCTTCTGAAGAGTTGCTGCTCCTACTGGTTCGATAACCTTGGTTTCTTTCTGAGGGAAAACTTGCTGCTGACTACATCATACCTTCCTCTTGGGGTCTCCCAACGAACGTGTGTTTCACGTCATCAAGCTATTTTTCTGGCGCCGTTGCCGGGGAGACAGCAGTCTTCTGCAAGGGGAGTTTCACGCTTCCAATCTCTTTACTTTGTTTTTGTCTTGCTTAGTTTATTTTATTTTATCTTGTTTGCTTTCAATTATCAAAAACACAAAAAAATTAGTTACTTGCATCTAGTTTACTTTCAAGTTATTTTCTGTACTGTTTTTATTTCTGCTAAAATGAGTACTCCTGAGAACACTAAGTTGTGTGATTTCACTAGCACGAACAACAATGATTTCATATGCACACCTATTGCTCCACCTGCTGCTTCAGCAGAATTTTATGAAATTAAACCTGCACTTTTAAATCTTGTTATGAAAGAGCAATTTTCTGGTGTTAGTACTGATGATGCTGCTGTTCACCTTAATAACTTTGTTGAACTTTGTGAAATGCAAAAGCTCAAGGAAGTAGATGGTGATATTATTAAACTGAAACTTTTTCCTTTCTCCTTGAGAGGACGTGCTAAAGAATGGTTGCTATCTTTGCCTAGAAATAGTATTGATTCATGGACTAAATGCAAAGATGCTTTTATTGGAAAATATTATCCTCCTGCTAAGATTATTTCTTTGAGAAGTAGCATAATGAATTTTAAGCAATTTGATAATGAACATGTTGCTCAAGCATGGGAGAGAATGAAATCATTGGTTAAAAATTGTCCCACTCATGGACTGACTACTTGGATGATCATCCAAACCTTCTATGCAGGATTAAATTTTTCTTCGAGGAATTTATTGGATTCGGCCGCTGGAGGTACCTTTATGTCCATCACTTTGGGTGCTGCAACAAAGCTTCTTGATGATATGATGATTAATTATTCTGAGTGGCACACCGAGAGAGCTCCAACAGGTAAGAAGGTAAATTCTGTTGAGGAAACCTCTCCTTGAGTGCCAAAATTGATACTATTATGTCTATGCTTGCAAATGGTCAAACACATGTTGATCCAAATAATGTTCCTTTAGCTTCTTTGGTTGCTCAAGAAGAGCATGTTGATGTGAACTTCATTAAAAATAATAATTTCAACAACAATGCTTATAGGAATAATTTTGGTAATAGCAATTATAGGCCCTATCCTTCTAATAGTGGCAATGGTTATGGAGATTCCTATGGTAGAACAAGAATGCCTAGTGAGGAAAGGATGCTAGAAATTGAAAAGGCCACTAAATTTTTATGCAAAAGCAATATGAGCAAAACCAACTGTTTACTAGACTATGGATGAACAATCTGCTATGCTAAAAAATATAAGCCATCAACTTGAGAATTTGAATAGGGAGATTTCTGGTTTGCAAGGTAAAATTTCTCATGCTGAAACTTGTATTTCATTGATGTCTGAAACACAATCCTCTTTGATTAATAAGATGGCAGCTAAGCCCGAAACAATTGAGAGTAATACCTTTGCCGTAGCCAATGCTATACAAGTTAAAATTGATAACAATGTGAGGATGTTAGCTGAATTGCATGCTAGATGGGAAAGAGAGGATGAAATTGCTAGAAAGAATAATATTGCTAGAGTTTATACTATTACTACTTCTGAAAATGCTTCAAACTCAAGTGTTAACAAACCTCCTACCATTAATGGCAAGATAGTTGGTGTTGGTAATGTTTCCACTTCTATTGCAAAATGTCCTAAATTGCCTGATAACTCTGAAACTGTCCTTGATAAAGATGCTGAAATTTCTAGCAATAAGGAAGAGATAATTCCATTACTTTTGATGATAATGACTTTGATTTTGATGGTTGCAATATTTCTGAAGTAATTAAGTTCTTGCAAAAGCTAGCTAGAAGTCCTAATGCTAGTGCTATAAACATGGCTTTTACTAAACATATTACTAATGCTCTCATACAAGTTAGGGAAGAGAAATTAAACATGAAGCTTCTATCCCTAGGAAGTTAGAAGATGGTTGGGAGCCCATCATTAAATTGAAATTGAATGACTTTGATTGCAATGCTTTGTGTGACCTTGGTGCTAGTATTTCTGTTATGCCTAAAAGATTATATGATATGCTTGATTTAGCACCTTTGGAAAATTGTTACTTGGATGTTCACCTTGTTGATTCTACTATTAAAAAACCTTTGGGAAGAATTGATGATGTTCTTATCATGGTTAACAACAATTATGTCCCCGTTGATTTTATTGTCTTGGATATTGAGTGCAATCCATCATGCCCTATTGTGCTGGGAAGACCTTTTCTTAGACTGTAGGTGCTATTATTGATATGAAAGAAGGGAATATAAAATATCAATTTCCTCTCAAGAAAGGTATGGAACACTTTCCTAGGAAGAAGATTAAGCCACCTTATGATTCTATTGTTCGAACAAATTACAATGTTGATGCTTCTTCACTTGGTAATACTTGATGCATGCTTTGTGCCTAGCTAAAAGGCGTTAAAGAAAAGCGCTTATGGGAGGCAACCCATTTTATTTTTCTGCAATTTTTCTTTTATTGAGTCAAGGAGTTTGTTTACTTCTGTAGCAACTCCTTTGTATCTTTATTTTCTCGCATTGTTGTGCCAAGAGTAGCCTCTAATGATAAGATGATGCTTAATTTTGATTGCTGCGCAGAAACAGATTTTTGCTGTTCACTGTACGAAATTCCTAAAATCACCAGATTGTTAAAAATCTGAAATTTTTGTGCGTAATCTTTATGAATGTCTGAAACTTTCATTAGTTCAGAGTTTCTCGATCTGAGCGTCGTAAGTGCCTCGAAAAAATTCGTCTTTGCGGACTGTTCTGTTTTAGACAGATTATGCCTTTTTATTTTTGCATTCTCTCTTTTACTAGTGTTGAGTGAAATTCTTTTTTGGGTGGAAGAGCTTCACATAACATCAGTGGCTGTAGCTAATGTTTAAAGTAACAAATCATATTGCGTCTTTATAGAACATGTGAATTTTTGATTATGCACTAACCCTCTAATGAGATCTACTTTGAGTTTGGTGTGACGGAAGTTTTCAAGGGTCAAGAGAGAAGGATGATATAATAGGATCAAGAAGAGTGAAGAGCTTAAGCTTGGGGAGGCTCCCATGGATCTCCCCAGCATATTTCAAGAAGACTCAAGCGTCTAAGCTTGGGGATGCCCAAGGCATCCCCTTCTTCATCGTCAAAATTATCAGGTCATCTCTAGTGAAACTATATTTTAATTCTTTCACATCATATGTGCTTTTCTTGGAGCGTCTGTGTGCTTTTATTTTCAGTATTGCATTTTATTTTCAATAAAGCTTGACTGGACCCTAGCATTCTTGATTGGGAGAGAGACACGCTCCGCTTTTTCATGAGAATACTCCTATTCTTCACTTATATTTGTTGAGTATTCATATCTAGCGCTGTTCAGCTTTTAGCTCTTGTTTTCATGTATCTCTTGTCAGAGCTATTAGCTTTCTTTTGTAGAAAGTACTCTCTTGCTTCACTTATATTTGTTTGGAGAGTTGATGAAATAAATTGATTGGTGTTTGGTTGGTTCAGAAAATGTTGCATGTGGTAATTGGTATAAGGAAAAACTTGCTTAATCTTGTAGATCACTAAAATGGATAACTTGATGCTTGTCAATTGTTTTGAGTTAACAAGTAGATCATGATTAAATTGTGCATCACATGAGTTAAGCCTATTAGTGAAGAACTACCGTAAAGCTTGTTGAAAATTTGGTTTGCATCGGTGGTACTCTAAGGTCTAGATATTTTCTAATAACAGGGTTTGGTTAACAAGGAAGACGGTATGAAGTCTTATAACGTTTGCAATATGTTTGTCATATAAAACTTGGTGTACGGGTTGATATTCTTGTTTGCTTACATAACCTTGCTAGCCTAAACTCTGTACTGAGAGGGAATGCTTCTCGTGCATCCAAATCCTTGAGCCAAAATCCATGCCATTTGTGTCCACCATAACTACCTATATGTGGTATTTCCTTGCCACTCCAAGTAAATTTTTCATGTGCTACCTTTAAATTATTCAAAATGTTATTATTCCCTTTTTGTGTCAATGTTTACTAGCTCATGAGGAATTAGTGTGGTTATTCTTTATTCTATTTGTCGAGTGGACTTTTACACCTGGACTAGTGGCATATACATCCGCTTATCCAATAACTTGCAAAAAGAGCTGGCAACGGGGTGCCCAGTCCCAATTAATTACAACTTTAACCAATTAATTCTCTTCACACTTTTGCCCTGATTCATCAGTAAGCAATGACAAACAGTGAAATACCTGAATGTGTGTAAACCAAAGAGAAAGAGGGATGATCTGCCTTGCTGGTAGAAATAACGTCCTTCATGGGAGCCGCTCTTAAAAGTCCGTTCGACAGGTAGAATACTGTTCTCACCCGCTACCATTCGTTGACAATTAACAAACACCTCTCAAAAATAGATACTCCTCCATGGTATGTGATTGATGGAAGGCACCCGAGGATTCGGTTAGCCATGGCTTGTGTTAGCAAGGTTGGGAGGAGTATCAAATATTTTATGCAATCTCTATATGCTTTCAAAAACCTAAAAGCTCTAGCACATGATTTAATCCCTGCTTCCCTCTGCGAAGGGCCTTTCTTTTACTTTTATGTTGAGTCAGTTTTCCTATTCTTTCTGTCTTCCACAAGCAAACACTAGTGTCAACTTTGTTACAACATGCGTTATATGCAATGTATTGGACTTGTTATACTACTTTGTGTTGACAATATCCATGAGATAAATATGTTGAAAGTTGAAGCAAATGCTGAAACTAAATTCTTCCTTTGTGTTGATTAAATACCTTTTATTAGAAACTATTGCTTTATGAGTTAACACTTATGCAAAACTGTTTGATGCTTGTCTCGAAAGTACTATTCATGAAAACGTTTAGCTTGTGTGATTCATTGTTTACTCATTATCTATTTGGTAGCAAATTATAGACCATTGACTTGGATCACTTCATTCATTTACATGTGCCTTGCAATATTATATGATCAAGATTATGATAGTAGCATGTCACCTCAAAAATTATTTGTTTTTATCGTTTACCTACTCGAGGACGAGTAGGAACTAAGCTTGGGGATGCTGATACGTCTCAAACGTATCTATAATTTTTGATGTTCCATGCTTGTTTTATACCAATTGCTACATGTTTTGCATCTACTTTATATCACTTTTATACATTTTTTGGGACTAACCTATTAACAAGATGCCGAAGTGCCAGTTCCTGTTTTCTGCTGTTTTTGTATTCCAGAAAAGCTAGTCTGGAAATATTCTCGGAATTGGACGAAACTACGGGGGTCCTATTTTTCCAGAACACGCCTGACGGAGCGAAGGAGCAGCAGAGGAGGGCCACCAGGGCCCACACGCCAAGGGCGCGGGCCCCCCTCTGCCGCGCCCTGGGTGGTGTGGGCCCCTCGGGGGTCCGCAGCCGCCGCCCTTTCGCCTACTTATTCCCCCCGACGCGAAAACCCTAAGTACCTGAGCAAATATCCACGAAAAGTTCCAGAGACGCCGCCGTCGTCAACCCTAGCTCGGGAGGGTTCAGAACCTCTTCCCGGCACCCTGCCGGAGAGGGGAATCGTCACCGGAGGCTTCTACATCGCCATGCCTGCCTCCGGAGTGATGCGTGAGTAGTTCATCCTTGGACTACGGGTCCATAGCAGTAGCTAGATGGTTGTCTCTCCACTTTGTGCCATCATGTTTAGATCTTGTGAGCTGCCCTACATGATCAAGATCATATTATTGTAATGCTACATGTTGTGTTTGCTGGGATCCGATGAATATTGAATATTATGTCAAGTTGATTATCAATCTATCTTATATGTTATTTAAGATCTTGCATGCTTTCCGTTACTCGTAGATGCTTTGGCCAAGTAGATGCTTGTAACTCCAAGAGAGAGTATTTATGCTAGATAGTGGGTTCATGTCTCCGTTTAACCTGGGACAGTGACAGAAAGTTCTAAGGTTGTGGATGTGCTGTTGCCACTAGGGATAACCTAACGATGCTATGTCCACGGCATATGTGTTTGTTTACATTACGCACTTTACTTAATGCAATTATCCGTTGCTTGCAACTTAATACCAACGGGGGACTCGGATGACAACCCGGCGGTGGATTATTAGTCATAGATGCTGTTGGATAACGTCTATGTATTATGTCGTAATGCCCAATTAAATATCATAGTAGTCAACATGTCATGTATATGCATTGTCATGCGCTCACTATTCGTCAATTGCCCAGCTGTAATTTGTTCACCCAACATGTTAGTTATCTTTTATGGAGAGACACCACTAGTGAACTGTGGACCCCGGTCCATTCTTTTACACTGATTAAACAACCACAAACTGCAAACTGTTCCTTTTTCATTCTCTGCAATTTAATACTCATTTTCCACACCATACGTTTAATCCTTTGTTTTCAGCAAGCCAGTGAGATTGACAACCTCACTGTTTCGTTGGGGCAAAGTAGTTTGATTGTGTTGTGTGCAGATTCCACGTCAACAGTCCAGACTCCCTCAACAACACTATTTTTCTGGCGCCGTTGACAACCTTCTGAAGAGTTGCTGCTCCTACTGGTTCGATAACCTTGGTTTCTTTCTGAGGGAAAACTTGCTGCTGACTACATCATACCTTCCTCTTGGGGTCTCCCAACGAACGTGTGTTTCACGTCATCACGGAGGAAGGCCGGTCCAAATGATCATATGCCTTCTGGAAATCTAGCTTAAGGAAGACACCCTTAAGATGTCTAACCTTGACTTCATGAACAATTTCATGAAGTGCCAGAACTCCGTCATGGATAAATCGTCCCTTGAGAAAGGCGAACTGATGTGGGTGTGCGAGTCGCTCCACAACTGGCGTCAAGCGTGATGCACACACTTTAGCAAGCAGTCGCTGGATGACGTTGATCACCGTGATCGGTCTAAACTGAGTATCTCCGTGGCCCCTACGACTTTGGGGATCAAGGTAATAACCCCAAAGTTGAGGCGAGACATAACCAGGGTCCCAGTATAGAACTCCTGGAACAACGGCATAATTACCGCCTCAATAGTCTCCCAGAATTTCTAGAAGAAGGAGACGGGAAGGCCATCCGGACCCGGGGCCGAGTTGGCCTTCATCCCCATAATAGCCCGACGAACCTCCTCAGGGCTGAATGGGAGCTTAAGCTCCACATTCTCGTCATCCGAGACTAAGTCCCCTAAGGGCTAGAAGTCCGCGGCCAATGCAACCTGACGAGGGGTAGACTCATCAAGACCCATGGTTAAGGTCCCTAGGTTATGAATATGGGGAGAGAACGTGGTAGAGCTGGAAGTATCGTCGGCTGACAAGCAGGGCAAAGATTTTACCCAGGTTCAGGGCCCTCGTGTGGAGGTAACACCCCTACGTCCTGCCTGTCCGTTATTGCTTTGTGAATATGATGGTTACAAGGGTCCCGGCGAGATGTCGATCTCGCTAGGGTTTTGGTGGCTCTGAAAGTACGTGGTCTGGTTCGATGGCCCTCCCAGTCCTTAAATAATAGGATGGGTCTCGGGTGTTCGTAACCGACTCGATTTACAAGTAAGAAAACTCTAAACCGACTATTGTTTCGCCAAAGTTGGAGGATACTCCATCTTCGTGGGCCTCCCTTCATGGGCTTCATGTAGGCTCTGATAGTTGGGCCTAGCCGATACGTGCACCAGGTACCCTCATGGTAGGGTACCCGATAGGCATACCCATGTCAGTAGCCCCGAGTACTTGTCTGATTCGAAGAGTCGGGCATGGACTCATACATCATGCACGTTACATTTTTTGCATCTGTATTTAGAATTCTTATGAAATAGCACATGTTGGCTATGTCGAGTGTTTCATCGACTATGAGTTTTTGCTTATGATAGTCAAGGGATATTAGCTTAGCAGGCCCGGCACACACGACGGATCGGGGCCAGTTAACTACCATTTGTGGCAAAACCATACTAGCTTTCAATCAAACTCGAGTCCCCGGACTCGAATCTGGAACAAACTGAACAGACTCGAAACGGCCGTTGAGGTCTTACGGAATCGAACTGCAACATAATTTTGAATCTACCCAACGCGTCCGTCGGGGATTATTCATCATGTCTGCTGACACGGAACACTTAAGGATAACGCTGCTGGGGCGGTCCTTAGCCCAGCTCGACTAATCGGCGGGTCTTACCTTTGCACTATGCATGCAGCATCCAAGGATCGTCGGATCAACTCGGGAATATTTCGAGTATGATTTTGCTTCTGAACTGAGTCGAATGATTTGTCGACTGATACTTTGCCATAATTCTATCGGGTGCGCGACAGCGCTCCCGATGGGAGTAGCCCCCGAGATTGTGCTTTATTGCTTGCAATTGAGGATAATCTCAAAATCTTTTTACCTGCACATATTAGTCAAAGAAATTTTTGATATGCTCCCGATGGGAGTATGATGTTGCAGTCGAAATTCTTTCGACTGACATGTATGACCTTTGCTCGAGAACCAATCGAAATTCCTGTGAGAAGCCACCCTAAGATGTCGTCGAGTGACATTTATGCCATTTGTGTAGTATGAATAACGTCAGCAATGACGCATTTTTGCGACTGCCATCTCTGACAAGCGGTGGCGCGCTTGGTAAGGCTTGATAAGACGTGACCCTGTTTTGTGGGCCCGTTTCTGCAGAGCTGAATAGGGATGACGCCGCGTGGACTTGATTTGACCGTTCTGGCGCGATTTTCACGGGACGTGATGATGGTTTCCTGGATTCTCGTGCGTAGCGGGCGGAGTGGCCGACGACCGCAAATAGCTCCTTATAGAAGGAGTATATGTGGTTGGAGAGATCCTGGGCCTCCTCTAATAGGAGGCCATCCGCCCATAGGCACGGGATAGAGCATCTCCGACGACGCCCGTTAGCAATGGCATGGAAGTACGCAGTATTAGCATCCCCACGGAGAATCCAGTTCTGGCGACTACGTTGTCGCCAAAATATCTCCTCGCCTTTGTAGATCTCCATGAGGGAGGTCTCCAAGGCATACCGCTGAAGCCATTCATCAGCACTCGGGCCTACCGAGTCAGCCGCCACGTCAAGCGTCTGAATCTGACCGAGGATGTCCGCCTTATTCTTCCGCACCTCTGCGCCTAAGTTCACGCCCACCCACGCATAAATTGCCGCACGACTTTAGCACAATGATGCCAAATGGCAACCGCATTATAAGCACGGGTAGGAGACGCGACCGCGGAGTCCCACTTCAGTCGAACCGCTTCCACAAAGCCCGACTGCCCAAGCCAGAACTCCTCAAAGTGGAAGCGGTTCGGCCGCGGCGTGGCCCCCCCTTCGGTGGAAAGGAGTAGGGGAGAATGGTCCGAGCCAATCCTAGTGACCGCACTAAGCGAGCATAAGGGAAAGGCCACTTCCCATTCTACCGACACTAAAACCGATCAAGCACACTACGGATCGGGTCTGCCGGGTTGTTGTTGGCCGATCCATCATTGTTCTTGTACTATATATGGTAAAAGTTTGAAGAGAAACATTTGTATGAATTACATTATGTTTGATACTACTAAAGTTGCTATTCAAAAAAAAATTGACAGCGCTATTCAAAAAAATGTGTTTCCATGCCTTGTACAAAGCCGGCCGGGGCTCGTATTATCATTGACCGTCCTGAACTACGTACAAGGGAAGTATTTAGTGTTGGGACCACCAACTCAAATAGCTCTTTTCAAAGACGATTTTGAATTCGTGCCGTTCGGATGACCATTGGAGTATTTCAAAGTGTCCGTGTCCCTTTGAGTCCTTGTACTTGTACTGACACAAAATAAAAGGACCGTCGCCCTCAAGGAAAGAAAAGAAATAACTGACCACATGGCATATGTGGTGAGCCACCTGTTTAAAAAAATATCAAAAGAAAAGAAATAACTGGGCCGTCAATCGGAAACTGATCACTTGTTGGTCAAAGACAGGAAGGTTTTTGCCTTGGGAGTCTGAGTCCTATCGTCGATCCACCAGATCGATCGGTCCGTTGCTTGGAGAAGAATCTGGATCGGTCGGCAGGGCTCGCATAAAGAGGCAGGCAGCACGGCCTCCTCCAACACAAATCAGACCGTCCGGCGACGCACAAACCCACCCACCCGATCCCACGAAAGCTAGCAAGCAATGTCGGCGATTCGATCCTTCTTCGCGAAGCTGCCGCGCCCCACTGTCGCCAAGCCGTCGGCGCCTCCGCCGTCTCCGCCGTTGCCTTGGCGGGTTCTGGTATCACCAACAGAACCCTGCCGGAGTTGACACAGCTTGTACGTACCTACGGACTGGATCTTTCCAATCCAGACTTTTTACTACTCCATATTAATGGTCTCAACATTGTCTAGATACGGATGCATCTAGTCTAAACACTTAACTAGATACATCCGTATCTAGATAAAGTTGATGTCATTAATATGGATCGGAGGTTGTACTGTTTCTTTTTTCAGCGTTATAATACCATACATATGATCTGTGCTCGCAGACGAGAAGTTCCTTCAGAAGACGGGCATGAAGAAGGAGGAGCAGCGCCCAGCTGTCGAGGAGCCCGTGAAGGAGGCAGACACAAAATCGCAGCAAGCAGTCGTCGAGGAGGCGGCCGGGAAGTAGGAGACGTAGCAAGGATTTAGTTAGTTGATTATTATGCATGGCGGCTGTGTGCCAAATTAGTTAAATTTTTCGTTCTTGGAATTATGTAGAGATTGATCTTTTACTTATATATATGAACTTTCTATCGTGAGGAATCTTTAAGAACGTGATGCATCCTTCTTGCAATTTTAAGTTATTTTTTGCTGTTAAACGCTATGACAACCTGGTCGATTAGTTGATTTTAAGTTAGTTGATTATTATGCATGGCGGCTTTTGCATCGTATGCCTCTCAGGGCTTCGTATTAGATATTCTGCGGCTGGAGGTGTGTTTTGGTGGTCGGCGGCGGCGACTTGCATGTTATTCTAGGATATTCTTTCGGCTGGAGGTGTTTTTGGTGATGGTCGGCGGCGGCGACTTGCATCGTATTCTAGCTACAACAACTTTTGGTCGGATGTTAATTCGGGTTGCTCCAGGTGTAAAGCCTGCACTGACCAGGGACGGAACTACGTATTGCTATCGATCTGGTGCACATGCAGCAGGCTACAAAAAATTGTTAGTAGCGATTAGTCTTGTGCTAGCAGCACTGTAGCGATTAAATTCCAGCCCGATCGGCAGTTTTGATTAGAAATAATCCGGGCGTCCGATGCTGCAAGTGTCGCCCGACGCTTCTGGTTATAGGCGCTGAGCGTCTAACTACTGGAAAGGAGAAATACTACCTCCGTTTCAAAAACATAAGATGTTAATAATACCTCCGTTTCAAAAACATAAGATGTTTTAGCATTTTCTGATCTAGATTATCTAGACGTGTTTTAATGTGTAGATTCACTCATTTCAAACCGTATATAGTCCATATTGAAAACATCTATTACGAATTATAATTTCGAACAAATAGAGTAGCTCGGTACCGCTCGAGTGATTCCTATCGTGTAATTGCTCGCGATCCTTGTATGTTGGGTCGGCCCACTAATGTCATCTTCGCTCGCGATCCTTGTATGTTGGGTCGGCCCACTAATGTCATCTGACATCTCTAGCATGTTTGGGTCAGGCACCTGCATGTTCCCTTATGTCTCGTCCTTGCGAGTCCGAGCGACCGACTCGACCGCACAAGCACCTCGCTCGCTCACTACACCTCGCTACAGTACTGATCAGCGACGAGCTCCAGCGCACACCCACACGACCGCACCTTTTTTCTCTATTTCTGGAAATGTTTTCAAAATATAATTTTAAAATGTTCAAATATGAAAATTGTTCAGATTTTAGAAATGTTCAAATTTTAAAATGTTTAGATTTTAAAAATGTTAAATTTAAAAGTGTTCACATTTTTAAAATGTTCAGATTTCAAAAGGTCATGTTTAGAAATTGTTCACATTTTCTTAATATGTTTTGAACATTTTATAAATTTGAACAAAAAAAGTCCAGTGAACTGAAAATGAAACTAAAATTCGGGTGAACCAAAAATAATGGTGGACCAAAAATGCAGGTAAATCAAAAATAATAACAAACCAAAAAGGAACTAAATTCGACTGAACCAAAAATAATAGCGAACCAAAAATGCCAGTGAGCCAAAAATAATAGTAAAGCAAAAAGGAACTAAAGTTCGGGTGAAACAAAAATATAGGTGAACCAAAAATAATATTGAACTGAAAAGAAACTAAAATTTGAATGAATCGAAAATAAAAGTGAACCGGAAACGTAGATCGATGGGTTCAAACAAATATTAATGTGTCCATAAAAAATATACAACAGTTCATAAAAAATGTTCAGGGGTCCCAAAAAATGTATTCTTATATATAACAAAAAAACAAGGAAATGAAAACGAAAATAAAAAGGAAAACGAAAATGAGAATATAAAAATGATACATAAAAGTAAATAAAAAGGAAGCCGAGAAAAAGGAAAAACATAAAAGCAAAACAAAAAAGAAAAGAAAACTAGTCAGAACGAGCAAGCGCCCCTAGTTGAGCCAACACGCTAAAAAACCCTACACAGGCGAGTCGATGATAGGACGACAAAGAAGCCGTAGAAGGCGATATATAGTGCTCGCGTGTATCGCGATTCGCGACCAGCACCTGTCACCCCGACGATGCTGAAATATGCGCGTACCCTAACCGCTTGCACGTTCTCGGCTAGTACCAGCTAGCACGATTGCACAAGTACATAGCTCTAGTGACTTCTTTTTTTTTGGTAATACCTGTCTCATTTATAAAATATATATCAAGTTACAAGGCACACAAATACCGACCTTACACAACTGAAAAGATAAGATAAATTTATATGACAAACCAACACCTATTTTTCTCCTTCGACACCATAGTGCAGCCACCAAAGTGAATAGCTCTTCACCCGAGCTCGACGCGGCTCCATCGCTGATCAGCAGCTTTTCGGACCTCCAAAATAGTTTTCCATAGGAAAAATCATTGCCGTTGAAAGAATCAGACCAGGGCAACACGACCTCGGACACGCCATCGAACTTCAAAACTGGCACCCCGCACGACAACATTGGAGTAGGGAACCAAAACCGTCAGTCTCTAACCACGAACCCAGCACAAGGTGAACCATCTTCCAGCTGTCACCGGTGCAGACAACCGTCTGCACGTACTCCTGTACAAATCCTCTCTTCCCCACCATGGCGCCGGAGACAACGCCGCAGCAACGGGGACAAAGCAGGAGGAAAAACCCATCGGATGGAATCGCCACCGCCGTCTCGCCGACACCATCCATGAACCATAAAGCCACCGATCTGAAAGATCGGCAAGCACACGATGCCACCAACTACGAGACGCTGGCATGAAGGACAACGTCGTTGTGGGAGTGGAGTTGAGACAGATTTATTTGTCCAGGCGCCGCTCCCACCACCCCAATGACGCACCATAGGAGACAAAAGCTAAACCTAACTACTAGGCTAGAACGGAGGAAAGAGGTCCCCTCCCTCATGCTGCCGCCGAAGCGGCAAGCAGAGGGAAGGGGACCAGGACCAACGCCCTGGCCGGTGGATATCGGTAGCTAGAAAAAAATTATCACAAAGTACATCTGTAGATCATATGAAAGTACATCCACACTGTAACTGAAATATGGCCACGCGCTGCACCTACACCTGCGCCGCATCGAAAAGTAAATCCACGTTGTATTGGAAGTATGCCCATGATGTATCTAAAAATTACATCTATACTGCACTCGTATTGCACCTAAAGTACATCTGCCCTGCACCTGTAAGTACGCCCGCGCTGCATGTGAAAGTACATCCGCACTTCACCTGAAAGTACGCGCGTGCTGCATTTAAAAATTACATCTGCGTTGAATCTGAAAGTACGCTCGTGCTACAGGTGGAAGGATATCAATGTTGCACTGAGAATACGCCCGTAAATTTTTTGAAAGTAGCCGAAAAATTATAACCTAAAAATCAGAGTACATTCATAATACATATCGGAGTACGACCGTACTAGTTTTGGAAGTACATTCTGTATATCAAAACCCATCAACATGTGATCTAGTTTTGAATATTTTGACGCGAGGAGTTCATAATAGCAAACGGTTCGAAATTTGGACAAAGTGTTATAAATATATTTCGTTTTGAAAAATTGGTTTAAAAATAAAAGGAAAAAATTGTACTCTCACCCTCTCATGTCTCCTTCTCTCTCATCCTTGCAGGGGCGGAGCTACACACAGTTCGGGGGGGGGGGGGGGGGCGCCCCCCCTAGCCCAAGAAAATTTTACTAAAAATGTACTTTTTTTTTTGCCCTTTTGTGTCAAAATCAGTGGTAATTAACCCAGCCCAAGCTCCGCCACTGCATCCTTGTCCAACTTTTATTTTGTTAGGACAGTTGACGAGTATGCAAACATCCACGGGGACCCTGGTGAGTTAGAAGGCGATACTTGGCATGATATGAGCGTGCAAACCGGACCTTCTCAAAGATCGGACATTTTCTACGAGTATCCACTATGGGCATGTTTACTCCGTGAAGAAGGACACTACACGAGTGCGTTTGGCGGGTTCTCCTATTTAGCGCTCCTGGCGTTGGTTTGTGGTCCTAGGCGTACTTCTCTCTGCTTTCCGCTAGTACTTGGTCTTGGCCCATTTACAGGTTTAGTGTTTCATCGATCAGGCTAGCTTGTTCGGTGCGGGAGAAAGAGGAAGTGTGAGCATATTGGTCCGATACAATCGTAAATGTTGAATAGCTTGGCCCATTAGTGTGGAACACGTATTTTAAATTTGTGTTTATCCTAGTTTGCTGAAACAAAATATTTATTTTTATTGCGTATTTATTTTGAAAATCATATGTTGCTTCATTTGGTTTGTTATCTTCAACAGAGCAACATTATTTGTGTGTATCATGTTTTCTAATTTGTTTTATCTTTTTTAAATCATAGAAATAGTTGTATTTGTGTAAAGAATATCAATTATTTTGAAACCATGAACAATTAGTATGAACGTTATTTCTCTTTTTGTACATTTTCATGGTAAGTATATTTCAGAAGTGAAATAAAAATATTCACGAAGTTTAAAAACTTCGTACAGTTAGACAAAATTTGATAGTGAATTTAAAATATGTTAGTAACACATGAAAAAGTGTTCGTACAATTCAAAAAATGTGCGTATTAAAAAAATGTTCACGAGTTCATAAAAAAATAGTCCGCACAGCTATACAAAATTGTTCGTGAGTTCATAAAAAAGTCGGCATGGTTATATAAAATTGTCCGCGAGTTCAGAAAAAAAGGTCCGCACAATTAAACAAAAATAAAAATAAAAAGAACTAAGAAGAAAAAAAATAAAAAATAAAAAACGGAACATACAGATAGAACTCTAGCTCCAAAATAAAAAATTACCTATATGGGATCAAAACCACCGGGACTGGATGAGTTCCCTACTGAATTATGTCAACAATGTTAGGATACTATTAAAAATGATTTGATCGCTTTATTCGGGGTCTTCCACAAGGAGGAGTTACCTCTGTATCATTTAAATTTCGAAACAATTATCATGTTACCGAAAAAGAAAACACAACCCAAATACAACAGTATAGACCATTTTTTCTCTTGAACATGCGTTTTAAATTTTCACCAAGGTCGCTACCATATAGTTGTGTGACCAAACTGGCACATACGGTGGTCTGGACAACTCAAACCGCATTCATGCCAGGGAGACATATTTCGGAGGATGTCATGGTTCTTCATGAAACCATACATGAATTACATACGAACAAGATGGATGGTGTATTAATTAAAATTGATTTTGAGAAAGCATATGATAAGTTTAACTTGTTGGAGATATGCCCTAGAGGCAATTAATAAAGTGATTTTATTTGTCATATCTCAATTGTTTATAATATGTTCTATGAACCAAGACAGAACAAAGACCATTTTCCCCTCTCCTTGCTCTCTCCCCCAGCTACAGTTCTTGAGCGCTCTCTCGAGTCTTCCGGCCGGACCGAGGCTGTCTCCGGCGGCGATGCCGTTCGGCGATGGCTGAGGCGAGGTGCCGACGTAGGTAGGGTGTACAGTAGGTTGTCGTGTTCCCTTGTGGAGCCTTGGAGTAGGTTGCCAGACCCCTGCAGCCGGATCTGGCGCATCCTTGCCTTGGTGTTCCTCGCTGTCCTCCTCCGGTGGCAGGAGCTGTGGCAGGCGAGGGAGCTGGAGCTTGGCATCTCGTTAATAAGGTTGGTCTCTCTTGTTCTTCGAGTGCTTTTCCGGTGCCATGGCGCGGTGCTGGATGGCGGCTGTTCCGCATCTCAATGAAGCTTCCAAGGAGGAAGATGGAGTTGGGATGCTGGGATGCGGCTCGATTCAATAAGCGCCCATATGCCTTCTTCGGTTCTGCGTTTTCTGCTTCGCTGCTTCCCCTCCTGGCCGGCCGTGGTGGCGAGGGAGAGGGGCGGTTCGGCGTGGTCGATCTCGGAGCTGGAGGGGGTCGGGATTCCAGTGGTACTGCGATTTGGAGAAGATTCTCGGTGGCACAAGTTTGGCCATCGACTCAAGATGTTGTAGGGCAGCTGCTCCAAGCCAGGTTGTTGATCAGGTTCTGTTCAACCTCCACGGGAGGCTCTCTGGAGTTCTCACGACGGCGTTTCACTCCCATCCTGCACCAAGTAGTCTCGTCCCCGGTGCTTGCATGGGGGGCTGTTGTTTGAGGCCTCTGTTCAACGGTGCTGACGAAGATGATGGACCCAATTGCGTTCCTCTTTCTTTGTCTAAGGTCTGTGTTGTAAAAGTGAAGGACCTCTTTATTATTTCTGTTTTTTTCAAGGTCCTCTTTGTAAAGTGTACCGCACCGCTGAGCTTTTAATGCAGTATCCAGGCCCTTCGGGGCCATCCCTGTTCAAAAAAAAAGTTCTATAGCATGCTATAAATGTATTACGCGGAAACTTTAATACACGTGTGGTATGTAAACAACCAGATCCTAGCCTCTATTTAACTATTCTGTTGGGCAACAGATGATCAAGGTTTCCTGATCATGGATAATTACGTCGGTTGACAACGGTGTCATGTCGTTAGGTGAATGATGTGATGGACATACCCAAAAGATATAGAAACGTAGTGCTCATACCTTCGACTGTGAGGTCATATCAAATCGCTGCTTCTGAAAGGAGGTTTGATTGCATCAAACGGCATGTCTTATATAGCGTGACAATAAAGGGGACACTTTCGGGTATCCGAAGGAAGCAGTGGAGGCGAGTGATCAAGAGCAGGATTTGCCAATCCACATAGCAGGATAGATACTCTGAGTCCACTCGGTGAGATTACATCAATGAGCTTGTAAGCATGTGACTAGGTCACGGGGATGTAATATCACAGACGAGTTAAAGATAGATTTGTCAATAACGAGATCATGCTCGGTAATCGTGATACCGGAGAACGATGCTCGGACAATCTAAGTATCACTAGGCAAAAGGTGAGACTGGATGTCTAATGGTTCGAACGATAAAAGACTTTCGTGGACGCACAGGGGGGCTATCATGGGTATCCAGATCCCGTTGTTAGTCATTGATCGGAGAACGTGTCTCGTTCATGTCCGTGTGATCCCGACACTACAAGAAATATGCTAACTGGTGACCCTCCATATTGGTCACTGAATGGTCACGTGTTCTCATTTGTGACCTTTTTGTGACCAAAAGCAGTTGGTCGAAAGCTGGCTGTCACAAACGGCCATTCGTGACCTTTTGTGTGCAATGGTCATATATGTTTATGACCAAAATAGAAGGTCACAGGTGTTATGACCATTTGTTTTGGTCACTAGTCGGCTGGCAAGTCCACGTAGGATCTGACGTGGCGTGGCTGACGTGGCAAAATTGTGACCAATTTAGTTGGTCATATAGCAAAATCAGCCCAGCCCACTACTGTGTTTTACGTGGGCCAAGCCCAATAAGATGGAATCTTTTTCCTTTAATTGTGATCAACTCATGGGCCAAGCCATTATATAGGCCTTTTCTTTGGGCCGTGTCAATTGTTTTCGATTTTACAAATGGGTCCCAACTGTCAGGTTCTGGTTTATGGGTCCCAACTGTCAGATTCTACAAAGCAGGTCCAATCGGTCAGGCTCGGTTGTGTGGGTCCGAACTGTCAGTTTCTATTAAGTGGGTCCAGAGGTTCAAGTGGGTCCCAGCAGTAGTGAGTACCATTCTTCAGATATCAATATGCCATTATGATTTAAGAAGAAACAGGCAGAAAACAAATATATTACTAAAAACAACATCTAGTATAAATCTGTTACATCATATAACAATGGTTCTACAAGTGCAAAATTTGTTACATGAGCGAAGTTCGTGATTTAGTTGCCTCTCAGTCACATAAACTCTTAACACAGGCAACAAAACCTGGGAGTAGACAAATAAACAGTACATCTCATCTCTAATTTACAGTACAATTCTTGGAAGCATCTTTGTTAATGTACTCTACGTTCTCATCAGTCGCTTGTCACTGGAGAACCCTTACACCAATTGGGCACATCAGGGTTCATAGCCTTCAATATAAGCAAAAGAAAAGTTAGGGCTTTCCATATGTCTTTGCAGCAAAATATTGAGAAAGAAACAAAACTAAAAATGCAGATTACAAGTCACATAGTAAAAATCTGTAGTACATACAGCTACCACATAGTAATGGTGTCACACCTTTTGTTTCCGTTGCCCCTTGTACTCAGGCTTGGAATGGTTGGAGCTGTCCATTCGCCATCTTACTCATCACCGCAATTATCAGCCTGCCATATAGGTATTAAACAATGTTAAACTGGACATACAACAAGAACACATAACAGAGAAATGTTGTATAAAGCAAAATATGCAAATATAGCAGGGTTAGTACATTTCCTTGGAAATATAGGAAAAACCCTACAAAGAACAATATGCATCAAACAAGAAACACTGACAGTAGCTATCATCTTCATTTTCAGAAAGGGACATGTCACATGATTGCAATTTTATACCAGAAATGACAATCAAGTAATGCAAACAGAGTAAGAAATTCATTAAGCACAAAGAACTAAGCTACCCAAAATATGAATCGCTATTGTAATCGTGAATTAATAGAAGCATAAGACTAAATCATATACTTTTTGTGTTTCAAATTGTGCTATTGGAAAATGATAAGAATGAATCAGCATTATAGACAATCAAGGAATGCAAACAGATTTTCTACTATGAACAGATTTTGTACTCACATCCATTTTCTGATTAACTAGATACCAAATATATACATGTGTTTAGGAAATTCATGACTTGGACATTTTATTGATAGCAGATACGACCAACTAATGTACTTTATCTAGTAGAATGATGCAGACTAAATTCCTATACAGCAAGCTCCAACTTATACTTGATCATAAGGTAATGGAGTGTTCCCAGCCAGGGCGCACTCGTGCATGCAAAAGAACAAAGAACAGTAGGTCAGATAGTCTAAAAATAATAGATTCAGAGTGAATGAAAATAATTTGAAGTTCTGTCCTGATTGTATGTGTGGTGTATAAGCAGAATAGGAAGTTTAAGGAACCAAACAAACTAGGCATAGAAATAAGTGAGCAAAGTAGCAACTGCCAGCAACCTGTAAATACTACTCCAGTCACATTATTGAGCAGCAAAAACTATCTGAATCCAATTTGGAGGCTGATGTAGAGCTTGCAAAGAAAACATGAGCATCATCGTGTGGTGCAGCAGTAGCACTGGCTCTTCTTGCTCTTCTTGTACTGCTCCTGGAATTTCAAAGTTAGATTACTGAACATCATTTGGTGAACACAAATTGTAAAAAGCACTATTAATAAGAGGAGTATGATGCGGTTTTACTCAGATTCATAATTATTGCCAGGAACAATAGCTTTAGAACTCTTATTTTATGTTACATGCCAGACACTACAATGACATCATTCATCTTCAGAATGAGACATGTCATATTTTCTAATTTGGTACCCAGAAATGACAAAAAAAGCAAACAGAGACATAACTAATTTAGCAAATTAAGGTGTTGCTTGGGGCGCAATTAATAATCAGGTTATCATTGTAATTGCAATATTGAAATAATAGTATCACTGTAAGAAACACATTACAGAACAAACTCGACAAACATAGGTAGGACTGTTCAAACAGATAATCATTTTCTTTGTGTTCATTTCCTTAACATGTCTACCAGTCTACCACCATGAAGTACAGAGATATTATTATACACAGACGGGGACATTAGCAAGCATACTGATGTAGCCTGCATCGATCTAAACCTGAAATTAATATGCCAAATACCGCGTGCATCACAAGAAGAGTTGATCGATTCCAGACACAGTAACAACTAGCACACGACACAGGGACATATAAATATGCAGAAAGCAGGGAATTTACCAGGAATCTCCATGGATCGAGCGCGTGGATGTCGAAGACGAGTGGATCCAGTGGCGGAAAGGAGGGGATCCGGGGGCGGACTTGTCGGAGAGGAGGATGACGCCGGGGCCCGGTGCGGTGACGAACCTGGCGCTGGTAGTCGACGCCGACGCGGGCACGCCTGGTCGTGCACCGTCGCCTCGCAGAAAACGCCGCCGGAGAGGAAGGAGCGCTTGAGTGCCGAAGAGGAAGGAGCTCTTGAGTACCGGAAGCGGCTACCGACTCCGCCATGGGTCGCAGACGGGGACGTGGAAGACGCCGGCAGCAGCACGCCCAGCCCTTCAGATCTGGCGCGTCCACGGCCTCCCTGACGTGGGGCGCCGGCAATCCGTCGGCCCCCACACGGTGGCCTCCGAGAAGGGGGGTGGGGAAGAAGGGGGCGGCGGCGGATAGGACGCGCAGTAGCGGCGGCGGACGGGGAGAGGGTGGATCTGAATCGAGGGAGAGGGTGGATCTGAATCGAGGGAGTGGGTGGGTGAGTGGCGGCGCTGGATGGGTGGGAGGGCGATTTCTAGGGTTAGGTGGCTGATGCCGCGTGCTGCTGTCTTTTCTGTCTTTTCGTTGGGAGAAGTGAGCCAGAGCGTTAGATACAAACGCGGACGGCTCAGATCGGCTACAGTAGGCTGATCCGTGGGCAGAGTGGTTCTGCGTTTTGATTGGATCAGAACAATATTGCCATTAAAAATGGTTTCTAAGTGCTAAAAACAGGGGGTTGTGAAGTACCTACGAATTATTTGTTGCAAATTTGGACCACGACAATTTTTAAGAATATTATACCACATCTTATTTACAAGTAACTAAATAGGTGTTTGTTAAATGTTTCCATCTTCCTCTCGTAAAAAAGACAAACTTCTGCTGATTTAGCTGGAAGCGGGTCAAATTTGAACTAAAGCTGCCTCGTGGTTTCCTCATGATATTTGTAAAAAATCACTTTTGGGTACACAAGTACCTATTTCATCAGAGATACAACAATAGTTTCACCATATTCAACCCCTAGCTACGAACGGTCATGTCCCCTAAGTTGAGCGTATATTGAAACCGGCATACGAAATTCGAAAAAATCAAATCAATGGAAAACCTTCGCGTGGTGTCAGTATATGTGTCCTAGTATCCATCAAAAATCATAAACTTGGAATAAGGCAATTTTCTTAAGAAAGTGTTCTCAGAAATGAGGTATCATCTATGAAGATTCATGGCTTTAGGGCCAAATGACGAATGTTATGTCCGCATTCACGGTATAGTTTGCTTAAATATGCCCGTATTGGGCACAAACATGTATCTTGGAACCGTGAACAATGTTGCCGAAGAAACTTTTCATTTTCCTTTCACGAAAAAATCATTTTTCTATTTCGAATGCGAAAAATGGGTTATTTTGTGAAGCAACTACCAAAAATATGTCTTAAAATAGGAGCTCTACATTATTTGAAAATACTAGACCACATGTATTTACAAAAAACCAAATGGTTGTGTGTCAAACAGTTTCCATCTATCTCTCGTAAAAAAGAAAAATTCATGCCGATTCAGATGGAACGGGGTCAAATTTGAACTACAGGTGCCTCGTAGATTGCTCATGATTTTTTGCAAAAATCATATTTAGGTACACAAGTACCTATTTCATCAGAGATATAACAAAAGTTTTGCAAGATTTAACCCCTAGATACGAACGGTCATGTCCCCCGAGTTGAGCGTATTTTGAAATCGGCATACGAAATTCAAAAAAAATCAAATAAATGGAAAACCTTCGCGTGGTGTCATTATATGTGTCCTAGTATCCATCAAAAATCATAAACTTGGAATAAGGCAATTTTCTAAAGAAAGTGTTCTCAGAAATGAGGTATCATCTATGAAGATTCATGGCTTTAGGGCCAAATGACGAATGTTATGTCGGCATTCATGGTATAGTTTGCTTAAATATGCCCGTATTGGGCACAAACATGTATCTTGGAACCGTGAACAATGTTGCCGAAGAAACTTTTCATTTTCCTTTCATGAAAACATCATTTTTCTATTTCCGAATGCGAAAAATGGGTTATTTTGTGAAGCAACTACCAAAAATATGTCTTAAAATAGGAGCTGTACATTATTTGAAAATAATAAACCACATGTATTTACAAAAAACCAAATGGTTGTGTGTCAAACAGTTTCCATATATCTCTCGTAAAAAAACAAATTCATGCCGATTCAGCTGGAACGGGGTCAAATTTGAACTACAGGTGCCTCGTAGATTGCTCATGATTTTTTGCAAAAATCATATTTAGATACACAAGTACCTATTTCATCAGAGATATAACAAAAGTTTTGCAAGATTTAACCCCTAGATATGAACGGTCATGTCCCCCGAGTTGAGCGTATTTTGAAATCGGCATACGAAATTCAAAAAAAATCAAATAAATGGAAAACCTTCGCGTGGTGTCATTATATGTGTCCTAGTATCCATAAAAAATCATAAACTGGAATAAGGCAATTTTCTTAAGAAAGTGTTCTCAGAAATGAGGTATCATCTATGAAGATTCATGGCTTTAGGGCCAAATGACGAATGTTATGTCCACATTCATGGTATAGTTTGCTTAAATATGTCCGTATTGGGCACAAACATGTATCTTGGAACCGTGAACAATGTTGCTGAAGAAACTTTTCATTTTCCTTTCACGAAAAAATCATTTTTCTATTTTCGAATGCGAAAAATGGGTTATTTTGTGAAGCAACTACCAAAAATATGTCTTAAATAGGAGCTCTACATTATTTGAAAATACTAGACCACATGTATTTACAAAAAACCAAATGGTTGTGTGTCAAACAGTTTCCATATATCTCTCGTAAAAAAGACAAATTCATGCCGATTCAGTTGGAAGCGGGTCAAATTTGAACTACAAGTGCTTCGTAGATTGCTCATATATTTTTGCAAAAATCATTTTTAGATACAAAAGTATCTATTTCATCATAGATATACCAAAAGTTTTGTCAAATTCGACACCTAGGTATGAACGGTCATGTTCGTCGTTTTGACCGTATTTTGAAATCGGCATCAAAAAATTTAAAAATCAAATAATTGGAAATCCTTCGCGACGTGTCATTGTATGTGACCTAGTTTTGAGAAAAAAATATAAACTTGGAATAAATCAAATATTTTGAAAAGTGTTCACATAAATGAGCTATCATGTATGAAGATTCACACCTGTCACGTCAAATGACGGATGTTATGGCCACTTTCATGGCATAGTTTGTTTAAATGATCTCATCTTTTGCACAAGCGTTCACCTTGGAGTGTCGAACAATGTTGCCGAAGAAAGTTTTTATTTTCTTTGCACGGAAAAGTCATTTTTTATTTTCAGAGTGCAAAAATGGGGTTTTTTTGTGAAGGACCTACCAAATATTTGTTGCAAAATTGGATCCCAACATTTAAAAAACATACTAGACCACATGTTTGTACAAATAACCAAATGGTTGGGTGTAGAAAGGTTTCCATCCACCTCTCGTGAAAAAGACAAATTTATGCCGATTCAATTGGAAGCGGGTCAAATTTGAACTACAAGTGCTTTGTAATTTGCTCATATATTTTTGCAAAAATATTTTTAGATACAAAAGTATCTATTTTATCAGAGATAAACAAAAAGTTTTGCCAAATTCTACCCCTATCTACGAACAAGTATCTTAGCCGTTTTAACCATTCAATTCGGTATTCTAAGCTATTCTTAGTTTAAATTATTTCAACATGTATGAACGTTATATAATTTGCTAGATTAATTTTATGTGAACATATTTACATATTATTTGTAATTTTTCGAGTTACGGAGAATATTATATGAATTTTCAAATTTGTATTCAATTTCTTGAATTTGGGAAAATTCTGAAAAGTTCTACCCATGGGCTACTCTAGCCACCCACACTGACGGGTGGGCCAAAAGCCACACCGGCCGGCCAAGACAACGTAATGGGCCATTGGTCCAGTCGGCCGAGCAACATGTAAAAAAAAAAGAATACGAGGCCTCGACCATCCAGGCCCAAGCCCAGGAACTGGATATATGTGTTAATAAAGCCTCGGTTGAGTTTATATCACGAATTGGGTGTGGCCTAGTGGTAGCCTTGCTGTGTGGTATCGCGTGAGGGCGTGGGTTCGAACCCCAGGCCACACACTATATATTTTGAGCTATTTGTGAGTCTGTGGGTCCCGTATGTCAGGTGGGTGGGTCCCACGTGTCCGCATGTCAGGTGGGTGGGTCCCATGTGTCTGCGTCGTCCGCATGTCAGGACGTGGGACCCATGTGTCATGTGTGTGGTCTGGTCCCACATGTAATTTGTGGTGCGGGACCCACATGTCATGGTAAGCTGTTAGTTGGTCCCACTTGTCATATCTGCGGGTCCCACATGTAACTTGCTGCAGACTACATCATACATTTCTCTTGGGGTCTCCCAACGAACGTGTGTTTCACGTCATCAAGCTATTTTTCTGGCGCCGTTGCCGGGAGTAGAAGTTCTTCAGGAAGCTGTCTGTCTCCCGTCAACAGCACTATTTTTCTGGCGCCGTTGCCGGGGAGACAGCAGTCTTCTGCAAGAGGAGTTTCACGCTTCCAATCTCTTTACTTTGTTTTGTCTTGCTTAGTTTTATTTATTTTATCTTGTTTGCTTTCAATTATCAAAAACACAAAAAAATTAGTTACTTTCATCTAATTTACTTTCAAGTTATTTTCTGTACTGTTTTTATTTCTGTTAAAATGAGTACTCCTGAGAACACTAAGTTGTGTGATTTCACTAGCACGAACAACAATGATTTCATATGCACACATATTTCTCCACCTGCTGCTTCAGCAGAATTTTATGAAATTAAACCTGCACTTTTAAATCTTGTTATGAAAGAGCAATTTTCTGGTGTTAGTACTGATGATGCTGCTGTTCACCTTAATAACTTTGTTGAACTTTGTGAAATGCAAAAGCTCAAGGAAGTAGATGGTGATATTATTAAACTGAAACTTTTTCCTTTCTCCTTGAGAGGACGTGCTAAAGAATGGTTGCTATCTTTGCCTAGAAATAGTATTGATTCATGGACTAAATGCAAAGATGCTTTTATTGGAAAATATTATCCTCCTGCTAAGATAATGAACATGTTGCTCAAGCATGGGAGAGAATGAAATCATTGGTTAAAAATTGTCCCACTCATGGACTGACTACTTGGATGATCATCCAAACCTTCTATGCAGGATTAAATTTTTCTTCGAGGAATTTATTGGATTCGGCCGCTGGAGGTACCTTTATGTCCATCACTTTGGGTGCTGCAACAAAGCTTCTTGATGATATGATGATTAATTATTCTGAGTGGCACACCGAGAGAGCTCCAACAGGTAAGAAGGTAAATTCTGTTGAGGAAACCTCCTCCTTGAGTGCCAAAATTGATACTATTATGTCTATGCTTGCAAATGGTCAAACACATGTTGATCCAAATAATGTTCCTTTAGCTTCTTTGGTTGCTCAAGAAGAGCATGTTGATGTGAACTTCATTAAAAATAATAATTTCAACAACAATGCTTATAGGAATAATTTTGGTAATAGCAATTATAGGCCCTATCCTTCTAATAGTGGCAATGGTTATGGAAATTCCTATAGTAACTCCTACAATAATAATAAGAGTGTACCCTCTGATCTTGAAGTTATGCTTAAGGATTTTATTAGTACACAAACTGCTTTCAATAAAACTGTTGAGGAGAAATTTGGGAAAATTGATGTGCTTTCCTCTAAAGTTGATAGTCTTGCTCTTGATGTTGACTTATTGAAACTAAAGAACATGCCTCATGATGTTAAAGAGAGCAAAACTCTCAATGCTATACAAGTTAAAATTGATAACAATGTGAGGATGTTAGCTGAATTGCATGCTAGATGGGAAAGAGAGGATGAAATTGCTAGAAAGAATAATATTGCTAGAGTTTATACTATTACTACTTCTGAAAATGCTTCAAACTCAAGTGTTAACAAACCTCCTACCATTAATGGCAAGATAGTTGGTGTTGGTAATGTTTCCACTTCTATTGCAAAATGTCCTAAATTGCCTGATAACTCTGAAACTGTCCTTGATAAAGATGCTGAAATTTCTAGCAATAAGGAAGAGAATAATTCCATTACTTTTGATGATAATGACTTTGATTTTGATGGTTGCAATATTTCTGAAGTAATTAAGTTCTTGCAAAAGCTAGCTAGAAGTCCTAATGCTAGTGCTATAAACATGGCTTTTACTAAACATATTACTAATGCTCTCATACAAGTTAGGGAAGAGAAATTAAACATGAAGCTTCTATCCCTAGGAAGTTAGAAGATGGTTGGGAGCCCATCATTAAATTGAAATTGAATGACTTTGATTGCAATGCTTTGTGTGACCTTGGTGCTAGTATTTCTGTTATGCCTAAAAGATTATATGATATGCTTGATTTAGCACCTTTGGAAAATTGTTACTTGGATGTTCACCTTGTTGATTCTACTATTAAAAAACCTTTGGGAAGAATTGATGATGTTCTTATCATGGTTAACAACAATTATGTCCCCGTTGATTTTATTGTCTTGGATATTGAGTGCAATCCATCATGCCCTATTGTGCTGGGAAGACCTTTTCTTAGACTGTAGGTGCTATTATTGATATGAAAGAAGGGAATATAAAATATCAATTTCCTCTCAAGAAAGGTATGGAACACTTTCCTAGGAAGAAGATTAAGCCACCTTATGATTCTATTGTTCGAACAAATTACAATGTTGATGCTTCTTCACTTGGTAATACTTGATGCATGCTTTGTGCCTAGCTAAAAGGCGTTAAAGAAAAGCGCTTATGGGAGGCAACCCATTTTATTTTTCTGCAATTTTTCTTTTATTGAGTCAAGGAGTTTGTTTACTTCTGTAGCAACTCCTTTGTATCTTTATTTTCTCGCATTGTTGTGCCAAGAGTAGCCTCTAATGATAAGATGATGCTTAATTTTGATTGCTGCGCAGAAACAGATTTTTGCTGTTCACTGTACGAAATTCCTAAAATCACCAGATTGTTAAAAATCTGAAATTTTTGTGCGTAATCTTTATGAATGTCTGAAACTTTCATTAGTTCAGAGTTTCTCGATCTGAGCGTCGTAAGTGCCTCGAAAAAATTCGTCTTTGCGGACTGTTCTGTTTTAGACAGATTATGCCTTTTTATTTTTGCATTCTCTCTTTTACTAGTGTTGAGTGAAATTCTTTTTTGGGTGGAAGAGCTTCACATAACATCAGTGGCTGTAGCTAATGTTTAAAGTAACAAATCATATTGCGTCTTTATAGAACATGTGAATTTTTGATTATGCACTAACCCTCTAATGAGATCTACTTTGAGTTTGGTGTGACGGAAGTTTTCAAGGGTCAAGAGAGAAGGATGATATAATAGGATCAAGAAGAGTGAAGAGCTTAAGCTTGGGGAGGCTCCCATGGATCTCCCCAGCATATTTCAAGAAGACTCAAGCGTCTAAGCTTGGGGATGCCCAAGGCATCCCCTTCTTCATCGTCAAAATTATCAGGTCATCTCTAGTGAAACTATATTTTAATTCTTTCACATCATATGTGCTTTTCTTGGAGCGTCTGTGTGCTTTTATTTTCAGTATTGCACTTTTATTTTCAATAAAGCTTGACTGGACCCTAGCATTCTTGATTGGGAGAGAGACACGCTCCGCTTTTTCATGAGAATACTCCTATTCTTCACTTATATTTGTTGAGTATTCATATCTAGCGCTGTTCAGCTTTTAGCTCTTGTTTTCATGTATCTCTTGTCAGAGCTATTAGCTTTCTTTTGTAGAAAGTACTCTCTTGCTTCACTTATATTTGTTTGGAGAGTTGATGAAATAAATTGATTGGTGTTTGGTTGGTTCAGAAAATGTTGCATGTGGTAATTGGTATAAGGAAAAACTTGCTTAATCTTGTAGATCACTAAAATGGATAACTTGATGCTTGTCAATTGTTTTGAGTTAACAAGTAGATCATGATTAAATTGTGCATCACATGAGTTAAGCCTATTAGTGAAGAACTACCGTAAAGCTTGTTGAAAATTTGGTTTGCATCGGTGGTACCTCTAAGGTCTAGATATTTTCTAATAACAGGGTTTGGTTAACAAGGAAGACGGTATGAAGTCTTATAACGTTTGCAATATGTTTGTCATATAAAACTTGGTGTACGGGTTGATATTCTTGTTTGCTTACATAACCTTGCTAGCCTAAACTCTGTACTGAGAGGGAATGCTTCTCGTGCATCCAAATCCTTGAGCCAAAATCCATGCCATTTGTGTCCACCATAACTACCTATATGTGGTATTTCCTTGCCACTCCAAGTAAATTTTTCATGTGCTACCTTTAAATTATTCAAAATGTTATTATTCCCTTTTTGTGTCAATGTTTACTAGCTCATGAGGAATTAGTGTGGTTATTCTTTATTCTATTTGTCGAGTGGACTTTTACACCTGGACTAGTGGCATATACATCCGCTTATCCAATAACTTGCAAAAAGAGCTGGCAACGGGGTGCCCAGTCCCAATTAATTACAACTTTAACCAATTAATTCTCTTCACACTTTTGCCCTGATTCATCAGTAAGCAATGACAAACAGTGAAATACCTGAATGTGTGTAAACCAAAGAGAAAGAGGGATGATCTGCCTTGCTGGTAGAAATAACGTCCTTCATGGGAGCCGCTCTTAAAAGTCCGTTCGACAGGTAGAATACTGTTCTCACCCGCTACCATTCGTTGACAATTAACAAACACCTCTCAAAAATAGATACTCCTCCATGGTATGTGATTGATGGAAGGCACCCGAGGATTCGGTTAGCCATGGCTTGTGTTAGCAAGGTTGGGAGGAGTATCAAATATTTTATGCAATCTCTATATGCTTTCAAAAACCTAAAAGCTCTAGCACATGATTTAATCCCTGCTTCCCTCTGCGAAGGGCCTTTCTTTTACTTTTATGTTGAGTCAGTTTTCCTATTCTTTCTGTCTTCCACAAGCAAACACTAGTGTCAACTTTGTTACAACATGCGTTATATGCAATGTATTGGACTTGTTATACTACTTTGTGTTGACAATATCCATGAGATAAATATGTTGAAAGTTGAAGCAAATGCTGAAACTAAATTCTTCCTTTGTGTTGATTAAATACCTTTTATTAGAAACTATTGCTTTATGAGTTAACACTTATGCAAAACTGTTTGATGCTTGTCTCGAAAGTACTATTCATGAAAACGTTTAGCTTGTGTGATTCATTGTTTACTCATTATCTATTTGGTAGCAAATTATAGACCATTGACTTGGATCACTTCATTCATTTACATGTGCCTTGCAATATTATATGATCAAGATTATGATAGTAGCATGTCACCTCAAAAATTATTTTTTTTATCGTTTACCTACTCGAGGACGAGTAGGAACTAAGCTTGGGGATGCTGATACGTCTCAAACGTATCTATAATTTTTGATGTTCCATGCTTGTTTTATACCAATTGCTACATGTTTTGCATCTACTTTATATCACTTTTATACATTTTTTGGGACTAACCTATTAACAAGATGCCGAAGTGCCAGTTCCTGTTTTCTGCTGTTTTTGTATTCCAGAAAAGCTAGTCTGGAAATATTCTCGGAATTGGACGAAACTACACGGGGGTCCTATTTTTCCAGAACACGCCTGACGGAGCGAAGGAGCAGCAGAGGAGGGCCACCAGGAGGCCACACGCACCAGGGCGCGGGCCCCCCTCTGCCGCGCCCTGGGTGGTGTGGGCCCCTCGGGGGTCCGCAGCCGCCGCCCTTTCGCCTACTTATTCCCCCCGACGCGAAAACCCTAAGTACCTGAGCAAATATCCACGAAAAGTTCCAGAGACGCCGCCGTCGTCAACCCTAGCTCGGGAGGGTTCAGAACCTCTTCCCGGCACCCTGCCGGAGAGGGGAATCGTCACCGGAGGCTTCTACATCGCCATGCCTGCCTCCGGAGTGATGCGTGAGTAGTTCATCCTTGGACTACGGGTCCATAGCAGTAGCTAGATGGTTGTCTCTCCACTTTGTGCCATCATGTTTAGATCTTGTGAGCTGCCCTACATGATCAAGATCATATTATTGTAATGCTACATGTTGTGTTTGCTGGGATCCGATGAATATTGAATATTATGTCAAGTTGATTATCAATCTATCTTATATGTTATTTAAGATCTTGCATGCTTTCCGTTACTCGTAGATGCTTTGGCCAAGTAGATGCTTGTAACTCCAAGAGAGAGTATTTATGCTAGATAGTGGGTTCATGTCTCCGTTTAACCTGGGACAGTGACAGAAAGTTCTAAGGTTGTGGATGTGCTGTTGCCACTAGGGATAACCTAACGATGCTATGTCCACGGCATATGTGTTTGTTTACATTACGCACTTTACTTAATGCAATTATCCGTTGCTTGCAACTTAATACCAACGGGGGACTCGGATGACAACCCGGCGGTGGATTATTAGTCATAGATGCTGTTGGATAACGATCTATGTATTATGTCGTAATGCCCAATTAAATATCATAGTAGTCAACATGTCATGTATATGCATTGTCATGCGCTCACTATTCGTCAATTGCCCAGCTGTAATTTGTTCACCCAACATGTTAGTTATCTTTTATGGAGAGACACCACTAGTGAACTGTGGACCCCGGTCCATTCTTTTACACTGATTAAACAACCACAAACTGCAAACTGTTCCTTTTTCATTCTCTGCAATTTAATACTCATTTTCCACACCATACGTTTAATCCTTTGTTTTCAGCAAGCCAGTGAGATTGACAACCTCACTGTTTCGTTGGGGCAAAGTAGTTTGATTGTGTTGTGTGCAGATTCCACGTCAACAGTCCAGACTCCCTGCGACAGCTATTTTTCTGGCGCCGTTGACAACCTTCTGAAGAGTTGCTGCTCCTACTGGTTCGATAACCTTGGTTTCTTTCTGAGGGAAAACTTGCTGCTGACTACATCATACCTTCCTCTTGGGGTCTCCCAACGAACGTGTGTTTCACGTCATCACTAGGTCACGAGGATGTAGTATCACAGACGAGTTAAATTTAGATTTGTCAATAACAAGATCATGATCGGTAATCGTAATACAGGAGAACGATGCTCGGACAATCTAAGTATCGCTAGGCAAAAGGTTGAGACTGGACGTCTAAAGGTTCGAACGATAAAAGATTTTCGTGGACGCACAGGGGGCTATCATGGGTATCCAGATTCCGTTGTTAGTCATTAATCGGAGAACGTGTCTCGTTCATGTCCGTGTGATCCCGAACCGTAGGGTAACACACTTAAAGGTAGGTGACGATTAGATTGGATATAAGAGAGAAAGAAACCGGAGACTCCGGAAGCATTCCGGAACATGTCCGATGTTGATCGGAGGCAACGAAATATGTTTCGGAACTCGAATGAATTAAATAATATGTATTTAATATTAATAAGTGTTATTAGTGATTAAATATATTTTTATATAATTAATTTCGAATTTTTAAAGGCATTAAACCTAAATGGGCCTTAGAGGCCCATTAGGGAAAAACCCCAAAAGGGAAAAAGGAAAAAAAAAGAGGGGAGGGCGAGCCGGCCTGGCTGGGCCGAATGGGGCCCAACCAGGGCCGGCGCACCCCCCATGGCGGCCGAGACATGTGCGAATAGTCCCACATGGCTTAGCCAGCGGGGTGGGCAGCCCTCCTACTCCTTTAAATAGGGGACCCCTTTGCCTTTGGAAAATCATCCCATCTCCTTCTTCTTCTCTCCTACCTTGAGCGTGGTTCTGTTTCTGGAGCTGCATACGGGGAGGGAAGTCTCTCTAGTATACGCACCGCCGTGCTGCTAGATCCAATCTTCCGCTTCCGCTGCTCTGCTAGATCTGGAGCCGGAGGTCGTCATCTACACCGTACGTGTGTGGAACTACGAGGCGCAACACGGGTGGCGCTGGGAGTATGTCTACTTTCTCTACACGACCTTGAGGTCGGCTTCGTCGGCTTCATCGACAACGTTTATGCGGGAACGTAGTCCCGCTTTCGGTCTACAAGGGTATGTACACCGTTCTCCTCTGTATAGTATATCTGAATAGTTATAGATCCTGGCTAGTTTCTGGTTATCGTCGGTAGGAAATTTTTTGTTTTCTGTCTACGATCCCCTTCATAACTGGACCTTTTTGAGACGAGCATTGCGTATGGACGGCTTTGACCCTAATGTGTCATTGGATACCTAAATTTATTGAGTTGTTTGGATGTGAATCTGGTACTCTCCCTTTAAGTATCTTGGGATCCCAATCCACTTTCGTCAACTTAAAAACGGGGAGTGGAAGTTGGTGGAAGACCGTTTTGAGCGAAAATTAAGTAGTTGGTTGGTAAGCTGTTGTCTTGCGGGGATAGGTTGATTCTGATTAATTAGGTTCTCACTAGTCTTCCTATGTTCCTGCTCTCTTACCTTGAGGTACCAAAAGGGGTACGCAAGAGATTGGATTACTACAGTCATGATTCTTTTGCCAGAGCGATAGCTACAAGAGAAAATAAATATTGTCTAAATGGAGATATTGTCTAAATGGAGCATTATTTGTCGACCTAAGGAGCAAGGGGGCCTCGGAGTTGAAGTTCTAGAGGTTAAAAATAAATGTTTACTTAGCAAGTGGCTATATGAACTTTTGAACGAACAGGGGGTTTGGCGTCAAGGATCCCATGTCCCGAGCAGCTCGGACATCTATGCGCGTACATCATAATTTGAAACCAAGGCCGGAACAGAGTTCCGTTCCGATACTACTCCAACTGAAGGGGAAGTTTGTAGGTTGAGATTGACCACCAAGACCTACTTGAAAATAAATATCTTCACTCGCAAACCCTATCACAAGCCACTAAAAAACCTTTTGACTCTTCTTTTTGGAAAGGCCTCCTGAGAGTCAAAGATGATTTCTTTAACAAAGGTGAAAGGACATATCCTTCCCCACAGTGTTTTGATGTTTGTTGACAACACACTTAGATGTCTAATGTGTGTGCTAAAAGTGTGCAGGATTGTATCAATTAATATTGCACAGGTTTTGTCTCAAGAAAAGGAAGAAAAGCAGTCTTCATAGCTTCAGCCGGTACTACCGGGTTCACCCCGGTACTACCGGGTGTTCTGCCATGCGGAACTACCGGGCCCAGTACCGGGCCCAGTACCGGATCTCCAAAAGCTCTCTGGACTCGCTCGATTTAATCCGGTAGTAGCCCCGGTAGTAAGCGCGGTACTACCGGGTGGGGAGCACTACCGGACCAGGCGTCCGGTACTACCGATGCGCGCGTGGAGTGAGCGTTGACCAGTCTGCGCCAGGCCTTCAGTTCCCGTCAGCCGGTACTACCGGGCGAGGCCCGGTACTACCGCTGCGGGCTGTTTACAGTTCAACGGCCAGATTTCTGGGAGGGGTATTTATACCCCTCCACCTACCTCCGGTTGAAAGCTTGATTCCTCACTCTCTCTCCACCATTGTTGCAAGCTTCAATCTACTAGAGCTCCCACTCCAACCACTCAAACACGTTGATACTTTGAGGAGTGAAGGAGGAGCCCTAGATCCGCATCTCCACCGAGCCGATTTGTCTACATCGACCTAGTCACTTGTAGATCTTGTGTAACTTGATACATTGGATACCTAGAAGATACTTGTGATTCTTGTGGCTTTGGTAGCCACAAGGATTAGCCGGGAGCCTCCAATTAAGTTGTGGAGACGCGACCCGGCCTTGTGATTCTTGTGGCTTTGGGAGCCGCGGGAATTTGGTGAGAGCCTCCAATTCGGTTGTGGAGTGTGCCTCATCCTTGTAAAGGTTTGTTGCCGACCTCGAGGGCATCATATAGTGGCTCGTGGATCTCCTCATCGGAGGATAACACGAGGGAGATACGGTGTGCCATATCAAGGCTATTCGGAGTTCACTTTGTGACTCCGCACCGCTCCAACGGAGACGTAGCTTCCATTGGGAAGTGAACTTCGGTAGAACATCTCCGCGTCACCGTGTGGTTATCTCTTAACCTTCCTTTACTCGTATTGCTAGCTTATCTTGTGTAGAATATCTTGCTAGCTTGTTTATTGCTCATCATATAGGATTGTTCATCTAGTTGCATATCTAGAGAACTTATATTTGAGCAATTCCTTAACTTGTTGAAAAGAAAATTAAAATTGGTAGTTGCCTATTCACCCCCCCCCCTCTAGTCAACCTACTCGATCCTTTCAATTGGTATCAGAGCAAGGTCTCTTTATTAAGGGCTTAATCGCCTAAAGAGGAGGATGGCTAGTGCGGAGAGGTACAACGTGCTAAAGATGAGGAGTTAAGACTTGCTAAGGAACAAGAAAAATTTGATAGAGAACAACTTGATAGAGAACTAATCGAAGCGGGAATAATCCCTCCCGAGGGTGATGCCCCAATCACCATGAAGTCCATGATTGAACTTTTTGGGTTCATGAAAGGCAAAATGGTGGATGAGGTGTATACTCGGGTATCTAATCAAAATGGCTCCTCATCATCCGCTAGCCCTATTAAGGGTGCTAGTGACAAGGATAAAAATGATAAACCTAATGAGAAGCCTTCTCTTAACTTTGCTCCACCTAGCTCTTATCTCACTCAAGTTTCACTCACTCAACCTCATATAACCAACCTTGGTAGACCCCCTCCTAAGCTTGATAATACTCGTTATTTCACTTGGAAGAAATCTATGGAGTCTTATTTTCGCAGCTCATCGTGCATCTTTGGAGGGTGGTTCTACATGGTTTCAACCCAGTTGATCCCAACAACTTGACCAAGCAAGAAGAGATTGATGAGCAACTTGATGCAAATGCCAAGTACATTCTTGAGAGTGCTATGACCGCAAATGATGAAGATCATGTGCGGAATCTCAAAACTTGCAATGAGGCTTGGCTCATCTTGAAACCGTGTATGAAGGAAATGAG
This sequence comes from Poa pratensis, assembly GCA_947311845.1. Taxonomy (NCBI): domain Eukaryota; kingdom Viridiplantae; phylum Streptophyta; class Magnoliopsida; order Poales; family Poaceae; genus Poa; species Poa pratensis. The sequence continues at coordinate 53,920,650 of CAMZMU010000050.1, read as the reverse complement.
GGCATTCAACGCTCCAATGCGGCCGTCCTTCAACATCAAGTTGACAACTTCATCATGCTAGACGAAGAGACTCCGACCGAACTTTACCGAAGACTCTACAAGCTTGTGGTGACATGTAGGGAAAATGGAAAGAAGGATATGGATGATGAATGGGTCAAGGCCAAGTTCCTTCAAGCAATTATGCCATATAGTGAAACTATGGTGATGAACCTCCATGCAAGAGCGGATTACACAACAATGACTCCCAATGACATGTTGGCTCAATTTGTCACATATGATACATTGAAGTCCACATCCAAGTCTTTCAACCAAGTCCGTGGCCCAAGACTCTTGCTTTGAAGGCTCGTGTGGTAGACCATCCAAGATATGAAGAAAGCCCGGTCTATGAAGGTGAAGAAGACTTGGAGGGTGAGCTCAATGAAGTTCTTGCACTTGCCGCCACCCGGTTTTGGAACAAGAAGAACAAGAGCGTCAACCCTTCACCAATAAAAAGAATGTGCTTCAATTGTGGAAAGGACACTCATCTTGTGAAGGATTGCCCCTATGAAAGAAGAGAGGATAATGGTGGTCAACTCATTCTAAAGAAGAACAAGTACCACCCCAAGCCTACCTACATGAAGAGATCACCTCAAAAGGCTCTTGTGGCATCCCATGAAGAGGAATACGAGTCCGGAGGTGAGGAGGATAAAGAACCAAGTGAAGAAGTAGGAATGGCGGCTCTTGCAATGGGCACCCTTCCTCCATCATTGGCCAACCTCTTCTCATCTCCAAACGACGACAAGATCTCCAAGCCCATGTGCCTCATGGCCAAGGAAACAAAGGTGAATTCCCCACCAAAAATTACTATCTCCTCTAACCCATCACTATTGGATTGTGTTGAGGATGTAGGGAAAATTGAAGAAGAGGATAAAATTTCTATCTTCATTAGCAAGCTCCAAGGTCCAACCAAGAAAATGGTTGAGGCCCTCATGTATCAATATGGAGAAGCCAAGCATCTTCTTGATGTGAAGGATGTTAGGATTTGTGAGCTCGAAGGGCATGCATGTGATCATGCCGACAAGATTGGTGAGCTAGAAGATCAACTTGTTGAGGAACAATTGCTCCGTGAGCAACTTGAGGAGACACATGCCATGGATCTTTCCAAGGCAAAAGAAACTCGTGAAACCTCTATTCAAATTGCTATTGATCTAAAAAGTAAAAATGAGGAACTTGTAGAGAGTCATAACAAACTCTTTGAGGGTTTTGAGCAACTTAGGGAAACCCACAAGGTGACCTCAAGTGAGCTCACTACACTCAAGGAGTCATATGCCAAACTACAAGCTCAATTTATCTATGCTAGCTTCACCACTTCTCACAATGATAAAGATGCAAATTCTTGTACCACTAACCCTTTATGTGTCAAGGCATCTCTTATTGAGGAAAACACTAGGTTGAAGGCCCAACTTGAGAAGGGCCTAGCCACTTGTATCCAAGGGGAAAAGAACCTCAATGATCTTTTGAGCAATCAAAAGGGAGTGGTTGGCAAAGAAGGAATTGGGTTCACACCCAACTCTAAGAAGGTCAACAACAAGAAGAAGAAGGCGACTCCCCCTTCCAAAGATATTGTTTTTGTGAAGGAGGGGGAGTTAGCCAAAGCAAATGACAACTCTATTGGGAGTGGTAATGTCACTAGGGGCAATGCCACTCACAATAACTTTGCGGGAAAATACAACCCCTCATATGTTCTTTTGAAATCTACAAATGGTTGTGTTTTTGCTAAATATGTTGGCTCTTCATATGGAGATGATTATCACTATGCTATTTGGGTTCCAAAGACCCTTGTGACTAACAAAAGAGGACCCATTCCAAAATGGGTACCTAAATCAAAGACTTGATTTATTGTAGGGTTTCTCTTCCGGTGGATCTTCATGGCTCATTGATAGTGGATGCTCATCCCATATGACCGGAAGCAAAGAACTAGTAAAGGACTTATTGAAACAACTACTCTCATTCTCTCATGTCACCGTTGGCAACAATGCAAGACTCAAGGTAGTGGGAGTTGGTAAAGTGGTGATCACTCCGGAGTTATCCATTGAGAAGGTCCTCCTTGTCGAATCTCTTTCATACAATTTACTTTCCGTTGGTCAATTATGCAATGCCGGTTACACCGTTATTTTTAATAAATACCACGTGACCATCCTTTTCACTCAAACACTCAATGTCGCCTTTGTTGGATTTCGTGAAAACGGTTTGTATGTGGTTGATTTCTCAAAAGAGACCACTCAAATCGCTACATGTTTAATGGCTAAAGGCGACAAGGGGTGGCTTTGGCATCGCCGACTTGGCCATGTCGGTATGAGAAATTTACAAACTCTTGTAAAGGGTGGACACGTGGTAGGACTAACCGATGTTAATTTTTCCAAAGATCGTCCTTGTAGTGCTTGCATAGCCGGAAAGATGCATGAAAAGAATCACCCCAAGAAGACCATTATCTCCACTAAGAGGCCTTTGGAGCTCCTTCATATGGATCTCTTTGGGCCTCCCACATATGATAGTCTTGGTGGCAAGAAATATTGTTTGGTGATTGTGGATGATTACTCAAGATATTGTTGGACTTTCTACATCAAGAAGAAGAGTGAAACTCAAAAGATATTCATTGACTTTGCAACCCTAGTTCAACGCCAATATGACTCCAAGATTTTGGCAATTAGAAGTGACAATGGTACGGAGTTCAAGAATTACACTATGGATGATTTCCTAAGTGGGGAGGGCATTCAACACCAATATTCCGCTGCATATACTCCCCAACAAAATGGTGTTGCCGAAAGGAAGAACCGCACTCTTATTGATATGGCAAGAACTATGATGGCCGAGTTTAATTCCCCATATAACTTTTGGGCCGAAGCCATCAACACCGCTTGTCATTACTCAAACCGGCTCTTCTTCCGTCCTCTCAAGGACATGACACCATATGAACTCCTCACCGGTAAAAAGCCAAATGTATCTTACTTTCGAGTCTTTGGATGCAAATGCCATGTTTACATTAAAGGTTGCAAAATTGCTAAATTTGAATCTAGATCTTTTGATGGTATATTTGTTGGATATGCCGCAAAGTCTCATGCTTATAGGGTCTACAACATATCCACCGGGTGTGTTGAAGAATCTATGAACGTGGAGTTTGTCGAGGATAATGGCTCCCAAGCGGAGCATATTGATCATGATGATGTAGGTGATGATCCCATCTCAAGCCATAAGAACTATGGGGATTGGAGAACTAATTCCTATTGAAGGACCCATTGATGATACTCAAGAAGAAGGAACAAGTTCTACTCAAGTTGAGCCATCCACCTCAAATATTGATCAAGAAGATGGTCAAGACCCACCCAACTCTAGTGGTGAACAAGAACATAATGAACCCACAACTCCAAGAACTCCACTTCGGGTTGACCATGAGCAAGATAAAGGCAATGATGAAGATATTTGTGTTGGTGAAACAATTGGTCAAGCCTCGGAACGCCGGGTCATCCGGCGTGCATCAAAATTGGATTACCAACAACACTTCAAAGAAAATATCCTTGGGAGTATCCGTAGAGGTGTGTCCACACGCAATCAATTATCTAACTTTTGTGGTCATGTCTCTTGTTTGTCTAGCTTAGAACCTCTCAAGGTATATGATGCTCTTGAAGACATGGATTGGGTTGCGGCTATGCATGAAGAGTTGAACAACTTCGAGCGCAACAAAGTATGGTCATTAGTGGAAAGACCCAATGACTCCTCCCATAATGTCATTGGAACCAAGTGGATATTTAAGAACAAGCAAGACTCACATGGTCAAGTCATTCGCAACAAAGCAAGATTGGTTGCACAAGGCTACACCCAAATCGAAGGAGTCGACTACGGTGAAACCTATGCCCCCGTTGCTAGACTTGAATCCATTCGCTTACTAATTGCTTCACTCATAATATTGTCTTATATCAAATGGATGTTAAAAGTGCTTTCTTAAATGGTCCACTAAATGAATTGGTGTATGTTAAACAACCACCGGGTTTCGAAGACCCTAAATTTCCTAACCACGTCTACTTACTACATAAGGCTCTTTATGGGCTCAAGCAAGCTCCACGTGCTTGGTATGATCATCTCAAGGAGTTCTTAGTAGACCGTGGCTTTGAAATTGGGGTAATAGATCCCACTCTTTTTACAAAAAGGGTAAATGGAGATTTTTTCGTATGCCAAATATATGTTGATGATATTATCTTTGGTTCCACTAACCGTGAATTTAGTGATCAATTTGGCAAGCTAATGACCAAGGAATTTGAGATGTCCATGATGGGAAAATTGAATTATTTTCTTGGCTTTGAAATCCACCAATTTCGAGAAGGAACATTCTTATGTCAAGCCAAGTATATTAAGGACATGCTCAAGAAATTTGATATGAACAATGCCAAGCCATATAAGTTTCCCATGGACTCCAAGGCGGATCTTCACTTAGATCCGGATGGTAAGGAAGTTGATCAAAAGCTTTATCGTTCTATGATTGGATCTTTGCTTTACCTTTGTGCATCTAGACCGGATATTATGTTTAGTGTGGGTATGTGTGCAAGATTCCAATCAAGTCCTAGGGAAAGTCATGAAACCGCGGTCAAAAGGATTCTAAGATATTTGTTGGATACTCCCAACTATGGTCTTTGGTATCCCCATGGTACAAGCTTTGATCTTGTTGGTTATTCGGATGCGGATTGGGCGGGTTGCAAAATGGATAGAAAATCAACTTCGGGTACATGCCAATTCCTTGGTAGGTCCCTTGTGAGTTGGTCTTCCAAGAAGCAAAATTGTGTGGCCTCGTCATCCACCGAAGCCGAATACATCGCCGCCGGTAGTTGTTGTGCACAATTATTATGGATGAGGCAAACTTTAAAGGATTATGGTGTCATTTGTGACAAAGTGCCTCTTTTATGTGACAATGAAAGTGCTATTAAAATTGCACACAACCCGGTTCTTCATGGCAAGACCAAGCACATTGAGATTCGGTATCATTTTATTCGAGACCATGTTGAGAAGGGTGATATTGCAATCAAGTATGTCAACACCAAGCATCAACTCGCCGATATGTTCACGAAGCCTCTTGGTGAAGCAAGATTCAAGGAGTTGAGAGGAGAACTAAATGTGGTGGACATATCCAATTGGATTTAGTGGATTTCTTGCATACCTACCCATATTAGACGATACTTATTTGGTTTAGATGTAGGCATGGACATAGGGGGAGTGCGGTCCTAATCCATTGGACCATCCCTCCCCCCATTATGCCGATAGTAAGAATTCATTTGCATCTCTATATTCGTTCTATGAATTGTGAGCTTAAATGACGAGTAGTGGCCGTGGACTCAAGATATATCTTCGCGGTATCACACCACATACTCATACATGGTGGCCTCGGCCACCACCCTCTTCCTTGTGAAGAGTTGGTTTCATTTGGATTTTATTGGTTTTCTAGTGCTCCTATGGAAAACATGCTCAATTTGGTGTTTTTGTGTGTTTTGATTCTTGCAAATTGAGTATGAAGTACCATCTCCAGTGTGTTGATCTAATCCTATGCCTTTCATCTATCTCAAAACAACTTCCATCTTGCACAAGTTCAAATTCCTTACACAAAAAGAGAAATCTGGGGTTTCTTAGGAGGCCCCGGTAGTACCGCCGGTGGGATCCGGTAGTACCGGGCTCTGAATCTAAGCAGTTCTGCTGCTCGCAAAGATTCAGGCCCCGGTAGTACCGGATGCTCCGCCCCGGTACTACCGGGAATCGCGGGTATCTAGATATTTCACCGTGCGGGCAGGGTGGGGGTTATTCCCCATTTTCCCCACCCGCACGAAGCCACACCGCCGCCTCCTCTGCTCCTCACCTCCGGCCGCCGCCCTTGGCCGCCGGAATCCGCCATCTCCGGCCAGATCTGCTCCGTGGGAGCGATCCCCTCGTCGATCTCCTCCATGGCCTCCGGTATTTCCCCGTTCTTTGCATTCTTTGTTTCTAGATCTTGAAACCTAGATGTATGGAGAGGAAATGTTGGTAGCTCCGTTGGCAACGGTTAAAGTTGGATGGATGATCACCTAGGCCTTGTTAGCTAGCATATATGTGTAATGTATGGTTGAATCTCTCGAGTTTGTGCCATTTCAGTCTTGAATCGGCTCAGCCGGTACTACCGGGTTCACCCGGTACTACCGGGTTTTTCAAATTTGCTCGATTCAACCATTCTTTACATCTGGCTAGTTTTTGATTCCTTATCCGTGAACTTGTGCACTCATCTATTCCCTGCCCTACCTATATGCTGTTTCACAGGTAGCCGCCGTGGTACCAAGAAGCCACGTCTTGTGGAGGATGAGATTGAAGAAGAAGAAGAGGAAGTATTGCCTGCTCGCACCACAGCCAGAACTCAAGCAAGGGAAGAACATCAGCTGCTGCTCGTACCACCACTGCTCCCCCCACGAGAGCCCGCAAAGCACTTCACTTATGGAAGAATGAGACTATCAAAGCTCAGAGAAGAGAATCCCTATGATGAGGAGAGGTCACCCTTGTGCGGAATCCGCACTTTTACACAAATGATCAAGAGCCATCTACAAGGAAATCTATCTCCACAAGGATTACTCCGTGGTTGTCCAACACACTCTTGATATTCCTTACATGAGAAACTCGAAGCACAAGGGCTATTTTGATGAGACACTTGCTATGTGTGAAGAGTTTGGGCTGATTGACATCATGAAGGAGAACCATCCCTACATTGAGTACTACATCATTCAGTTCTTTGCCACCGTCTACCTTGACCATGATGAAGCCCGGACCCTATATTGGATGACTAAGGACACCTTGCTTTCTGCCACCTTGGCGGAGTTTGGAGAGCTTCTAGGCTATGAAGACAAGGGTGAAAGTGTTGCTAGTGGATGGAGATGCCATGACAATGATCGATCAAGCTCCAAGGATGTTCTTGGACCAATCACTATGGAAAGGGCACCACCGGTAAAACTGCTCATCTTGTGCGTCCATTTGAGATTCTCCACCGTGTCTATAGGGAAACCATTGCTCCTCGTGTGGGAAATTGGGATGAGGTTCATGGCTTCATGTTTGACCTTCTCAAGCTCTCATATGAAAATCAAGGCAAAGGCAAGAAGCTTGATGTGATGGATTGGATGTGGAATGACTTGTGGTCCACAATCATTGATAGAAGGGCCCCCATCTATGGCCCATACATTATGAAGCTCATTCGCCGCAAGTGGGCTCTCAAGAAGAATGGAGAAGATATCATGAAGGATGGCAGCCCGTTGTGGCTCATTAGTGAAGGAACTGCGTATCAAGCCTCATGCTCCTCCCAAAACCCAGCCCATTGATCCCGAGGCTGCTGCTGAAGCTGAGAGAGCTAGTGGGAGTGCACCTCCTCTTGAGGAACCTTCATGGTTCAAGAAGCTGCAGATTAAGCTCAAGAGGGCCTTTTGCCTCAAACTGGATTTGGAAGACCGTCTGTATGAAGCTCATGTGTATCACAAGAAGGCAGCTCAGCGACACAAAGCAATGATGAGGCATATGCAGATTGACGTCTCCGATGGTTCTGAAGATGATATCACTCCAAAGGAGGAATGGGTGTCCAAGCATGGTTTCTGGAGTGATGAAGATGCTCCTCCACATGGTGATCGCTTTCAGGCCTCCTCTTCGACCCACCACGGCGCGGGTGGAGCTTGATGCTCCTAGGGACGTATTAGCATCGCGCTTCTCCCTTTTTGGCATTTCGATGACAAAGGGGGAGAATGTGTTCTATTTAGGATGAGCCGTGGGATTTGCATGGGTGGAAACACAAGCTTGCACTTCGTTTGATCTTTATGCTTGTGTTTCATCTTTTATCTTTATTTGGATATTTGCTTTGAACTTCCCTATGCATGTGTAAGACATGCCTTGAACTTATGGTATTGTAATAAGACCTATCTAGTATGTTACTTGCTTATTGTTGCTTATATTGTGCAAGTTGTTTTAATTGTTATTAATTGTTGCTTATATTGTGCAAGTTGGTTAATTGTTATCCATATGAACTTGCTTGGTTCGTAAAATATAGGGGGAGCTCCGCCCATTTTATATGGTGTGTTTTGCATTCAAAAGCAAATTCCTAATAAACACACAATTTGGAGAGCCCCGTCTATCTTTTGCAAATCATTTGTTTCTCCTAAGTATGTTGTCATCAAACACCAAAAAGGGGGAGATTGAAAGGACATATCCTTCCCCACAGTGTTTTGATGTTTGTTGACAACACACTTAGATGTCTAATGTGTGTGCTAAAAGTGTGCAGGATTGTATCAATTAATATTGCACAGGTTTTGTCTCAAGAAAAGGAAGAAAAGCAGTCTTCATAGCTTCAGCCGGTACTACCGGGTTCACCCCGGTACTACCGGGTGTTCTGCCATGCGGAACTACCGGGCCCAGTACCGGGCCCAGTACCGGATCTCCAAAAGCTCCTGGACTCGCTCGATTTAATCCGGTAGTAGCCCCGGTAGTAGCGCGGTACTACCGGGTGGGGAGCACTACCGGACCAGGCGTCCGGTACTACCGATGCGCGCGTGGAGTGAGCGTTGACCAGTCTGACGCCAGGCCTTCAGTTCCCCGTCAGCCGGTACTACCGGGCGAGGCCCGGTACTACCGCTGCGGGCTGTTTACAGTTCAAACGGCAGATTTCTGGGAGGGGTATTTATACCCCTCCACCTACCTCCGGTTGAAAGCTTGATTCCTCACTCTCTCTCCACCATTGTTGCAAGCTTCAATCTACTAGAGCTCCCACTCCAACCACTCAAACACGTTGATACTTTGAGGAGTGAAGGAGGAGCCCTAGATCCGCATCTCCACCGAGCCGATTTGTCTACATCGACCTAGTCACTTGTAGATCTTGTGTAACTTGATACATTGGATACCTAGAAGATACTTGTGATTCTTGTGGCTTTGGTAGCCACAAGGATTAGCCGGGAGCCTCCAATTGAGTTGTGGAGACGCGACCCGGCCTTGTGATTCTTGTGGCTTTGGGAGCCGCGGGAATTTGGTGAGAGCCTCCAATTCGGTTGTGGAGTGTGCCTCATCCTTGTAAAGGTTTGTTGCCGACCTCGAGGGCATCATATAGTGGCTCGTGGATCTCCTCATCGGAGGATAACACGAGGGAGATACGGTGTGCCATATCAAGGCTATTCGGAGTTCACTTTGTGACTCCGCACCGCTCCAACGGAGACGTAGCTTCCATTGGGAAGTGAACTTCGGTAGAACATCTCCGCGTCACCGTGTGGTTATCTCTTAACCTTCCTTTACTCGTATTGCTAGCTTATCTTGTGTAGAATATCTTGCTAGCTTGTTTATTGCTCATCATATAGGATTGTTCATCTAGTTGCATATCTAGAGAACTTATATTTGAGCAATTCCTTAACTTGTTGAAAAGAAAATTAAAATTGGTAGTTGCCTATTCACCCCCTCCCCCTCTAGTCAACCTACTCGATCCTTTCAAAAGGCTCGTTTGAGATTGGTGATGGTACTGGAACGAGGTTTCAGGAAGACTCTTGGCTAGGGGATACTCCCTTTTCACACCAGTATTCAGTGTTATATAGCATAGCTCAATGAAAACATGTTTCGGTAGCTAATACTCTGGCCAATGCACCACCCTTAAATATCACTTTTCGGAGGAATTGACAGGACACAATCACACAATGGTTAGATCTAGCTAATCGCCTAATGGATGTGAATCTCAGGAATGAACAAGATTGATGTAATTAGACCTTTTGGACGATCAAACTAGGTTCTTGTGAAAATATCTTTGGAAGATGAAAGTTTCATTGAAAATCAAGATTTGCATGTGGTTCCTATATCGTAAAGTAATTCTCGCTAAAGATAACATGGCTAAAAGAAACTGGAATGAGAGCAAAGTTTGTTGCTTTATACAAGTGTTGCAAACCTTTTTGGATATTGGTCACCAAGGATCGAAAAAAGAACTTAAACCAATTCGGGTGGGATGTGTGCTATCATATTGGGCAATCTAGAATGTGCGAAATGACTATGTTTTTAATAAATCAAAAATCATTTTTTTGCAGGTTATCCCTATGATACTCACTGGATCCGTATGTGGTCTTATCTCCAACCATTGGAGAAACGACATGCCATGCATATTGGGTGCAACAGTTTTGAGATGGTCGCAAGGGACTTCTACACCCGATCTGGCTGGCCTTTTGATTATTACTGCCGCAGATGCATTTTTAGTTTGTTTAGATGGTTGATCCATGTATCCACCATGATGACCCTGAATTGTACTCTTGAGTTTATGTACGCTGAAATAATTTAATAAGGAAATAAAGGGCTATATGTATCACTTTGATGCAGAGGCCGGGGCATCCCCATTTGGAAAAATATTTGATGAGATAGTTAATTACAAGTCCATGTGGAAAATAAGATTCCTTTAGAAGTAAAAAATATTTTGGTTAATGCTTAAGAATGTCATTATGGCCAAGGAAATTTTACTGTAGAAGGGCTGGACATGAATGACAAGTGTCACTTATGTGGGCATAAGGAGACCGTAAATCATATTATGTTCACTTGTGCTCTTTGGAGGCTAGTCTGACAAATGATTATGTGTGCCTCTACATCATCAACACCAGTTTCTGATTAGGCCACCTGGCATTGTTGATGATGTAGCTAGTTACTATTTTTTATCCTTTACTTTGACATAGCGGAGGCTGGTGGATCAGTGACTTCTCTCTTGTGTTGAAGGCAAAGGACGGAGTAGTTTTTATGGGGAAATCAGCCGGGAGGTGTGACCAACCGATTTATTCTGGTTTTTCGATAGTAAAATGAAACTGTGTGAGCAGCCAAATGTACGTGTGATGAGGGTAAAATTGGAGGGAGCGGAGCATGCGAGCCAAGTCCCACAACGTCAGATGGTACTGTGGTAGCACAATAATATTCTTTGTTGCACAATGTTGTAGTTGGGTGTTCACTATTGATGCAGATCACCCATTAATAATCTGTATTTATGCCAAAAAAAATCTTCATTTAATTATTTTATTGACAATTGTGCTGACGACCTGGAAACCCAAGAATGCATCGTGCTTCAAACAACGTTACCCAACCAGTCTGCATTCATAATCTACATTTAGTACAATTATCTAGACTCATGGGTCATTATGTAACAATCCAAGACAAAGAAGATATGAAGATAGAGCCTCGAAGATCAGTAGGTTCATCAAGAAGAATATTCACGTCGATGGTTGGGCGCCAGTGGTTGACAAACTGAAGTTTTTCAGAACTATCAACGGCCATTCGGTTTTAATTTGTTGTGCTTTTTCTTGCGAGAAGGACCGGGATATATTATAAGAGTTCACCAAAAGTATTAAGCACTTTAAACATAATAATAATTAAATCAAAATCTTTGGACCACCTAACGATGACTACCAACGCTAGAGCGAGCCGCCGACACGCCATTGTCATCGCTTCCCTACCAGAGCTGGACTGACTTTGTTGCTGATAGATGGGAGTCTTCGTGCACAGCCCCGTAAGGATTCACACCCTAGAGAGGACTTCGCCACCATTTAACCCCTAAATCAATTTGAATCTTCTGATACCAAAACCGTACCACATGTGCACAAACGAGATCCACCACTCCAGATGGCTCACATCACCCCCTTAAAATTGTACTTGGGCTTAATCATTCATCCATTTGATTTCGGATAAATAAAGATATTATATATACAAATGATCGTGCAAGCTAGCTTTCCATAATTAATGAAAGCTAGTCATCCATGCTAAGTTAACTGATTGGTTACTAAGCATGCATGCATGTTGCATCAATCCGTACGTGTGCAGAACATGCAACAAAATTATACAGCTACGTACGTACGTACACCAGCATTCCTGATCTCTCTGCTCTTTTCTTGCAAATCATATATATAAGGGTAGGGGACAAGCAAACCTAACCATAGCAGCTTAATTGCTAGACTGTATGATTAATGCAGTTGCAGCTGCTTTGGCAATTACTCCTCTTCCTTCCTCAAGCGTTGAGGTGGCTCAGCATCCATGGCGGCAGGCCTCCGATGCGAAGCTGCCCCTGCTGCCCTGGCGCCGCGGCTGCCTCCCCGGCCATTGTCACGGGCGGGTAACTAGTGCGTACACAAGATTAACCATGTTATTACATGTATGTGTACTGCATAGTAGCTAATGAATTGGTTATAAATGATGAATTATACCAGATGTTTTGTTGAGCATGTGCCTGCTGATCCCTCATCATGAAGGAGGAAGATGATGAGCTCGTCTGGGCTTGAGGTTGGTTTTGGGCTTGTTGTGTTTGAGTCTGGTGGTCCCACTGCACTTGCTGCTGCTGCTGCTGCTGCCTGGCCGCCTTCTGCCTCTCCACCAGCTGCACCAAATTATAGGATCAGATCAGCAACGAACACAGTGGTAAAGTAATTATACATGAAGTGTTTGGCAGCTTAATTACTTCCTTCTGTAGAGCCTTGTTCTCCTCCTGCAGTGACCTCTCCTGCAGCATAAGCAACAAAAGTATGAATTAAACAACGTGGAAGTAGATCATAATGCATACATAAGCTAGATTGACGATAATATGCATTAGTTTACCTTCTTCTGTAGCTCAGAAATGGACTCCATCATAAGGTGGCTCTGCAAATACAGGTAATATTAGAAGTTAGCCAATGAATTGGAAGTGATATTTTGTTACATTTCTGATGACACACTACCATGTCCAAAGTTAATGGGTTACACCCTTGTAGCCTGAAACTTTACCAAATTTACAGTTATACTCCAGAAATTAATATTCCCAAAAGGAATGGTCAATTCTGCCACAGCAATCAAGGACCACATTTGCAGATATCATTAGTCTTCCAGTTAATTAGTAAGACGTATCAGGTAGGGTACCAAAGTTGAGAAAAATAACAACCTTTCTTGATCTTATGTGCTTCAATGAACTCTCCAGCTGCTGCTCTAGTTGTTGGAGCTCTTTCATATTCAAAGAGTCCAGATCCTCTCCCATGAGGTGCCTGCAACATATATGATCAAGTTGTTTTAAATCATCTTATTTAAGCAGCTCATACTGCATATTTAAGCAGCTCGTACTGCATAATAATATGCTACTTCCAAAATTAATCATAATCTAAAGCACTATCGTATACGCATTATTACTTGTGACATCTTTGTATGGTCTCAATCTTCGCCTTCAGTTTCCTGTATTCGTGGCACCAATTTCCCTGTACAGGAAATTTATTTTCTGTTAGAAGGAAGCTAGTACAGGAATGGATGTTCCATTGTATGAAATAAGCACATATTTTGCCAATGCAGGCAACTATCACAGTCAAGATGCCTATACTATCAGAGGTGACGGAAACCGACAAAGAACAGGAAACTTAATATGACAAGTACATAATTAAGGCTTCTCATGTTATGAGAAGTTCATCCATCTTCCTTCGGTCACTCGCACTTGCATTTTGTATTTTATCAATACAACTTGTTGCATTTTTCATCAGAACTGATACTAGAAGACCAGGCATGTAAGAAAAGCAGAAAAATTCCATAACATTCTTATAATTATACAGGTTCTTGTTGTTGAAGTGCATGAATAACTTAAAGACGTTTCCAAATATTCAGTAAGCAGGGTCATCTACAAAATGAGTCCTAGGGTTTTAATCATTGCATCGTTTCCTAAACCTAATTTTCGGTTCAAGGTGCAGGAATAAAAATTGGGTGAGCAAATCGGTAATTCCCATGGGGATCCGAGATATTAACAGCAAAATACTTGATGGACTTGAAGGATTTGGATGGAGCGGACATATGAACATTGAAACTGACAAAAATATTATACAAGGACACTGGCTTAACAGTTATGTTGGTATCATTGGTATATCAAAGTTGATTTGAGAAGTTCAGCCAAATTTCCCCGCCGGGGAGGATTACATGTTTAGTGTAAATATTTGGTAAACACGGTCTGATAACCCTTCCCATCCACAATCAAGAAATAACCAAAAAAAATAACTTCTATTTTTTGGAAATAGTACAACAATTTGGAAGAGCCAGCGTAAAAAAACACCCTATCATCTATGTGAACATTTTCTTCAAGGTAAATGTCTTAGCCTATCTTAATTACATTATTGATAGCGGAACAAAATATGCACGAATCTGCTCACACTAGCCGATAATCCTTCCAAAATAATTGAAGTTCTAGGTTTGTCTTAAGTCTAACTCATTTAAAGGGAGGATGTATGCATCAATGGATGTAGGCCAGGGCATGTTCCCCTTCTCGGAAAAAAATCTAACCACTTTAATTTTGACCAAATTTATAGAAGAATATATCAACACTAATTTATTTCATTAGATTCATCATAATACATATTTTCGTACTACATAGATTTGACATATTTTCTATAAACATGGTACAACTTAGAGAAGTTTTACTTAGGACAAACCTACAACTTCAATTATTTTGGAACGGAGCGAGTATTTACTTATAGACTAATTTTATTTTTTGTGACATAAAAAATCAACATGAAAGTTTGATACATGGAGTGATACATTGCTCAAAAGCTTGTGTAATTAGCTAGTGTAAGGAATTCTCAGTTTTTTGCTATTTTTGAGATGTATATTTTGGGCATGCAAAAAAATCCAATGTTTTAGTTTTTTTTGCGAAAAGCAGTGGGCGCTGCATTTCATTGATATTAAGAAAAAGATTGGCTCGGTTTTAAAAGAAAAACTAGGTCTGAAAACCAAACAACTAGCAAAACTAGAACAACAACACACGCCGAAGCTAGACAGCAGCAACAACGCGATCACAACCAACAACTCATAGCATGCAACAAGGGTCGGCAAGACACATCCAACATGGAGGAGGACCTTGACTTCCATCTTCTTCTGACCAAACAAGGCCTAGGCGCTATGAACATGGCCCTCTTGTTGCTGCATGCCAACAGCCCCTACAAGAGTGAGGGGTGCCAAATGGGAACGAGGTGATCCAAGATAGAACGACTCGCTAACCCGACATCCGATGAAACGAGATGATCCAAGAAGGGCCCATGTGGCCGCCGCCGGAACCATGGAGCCGCCGTGCGATGCTCTCCCGCCTCCACCACGAGACCCACTGCAACACCCCCCCCCCCCCCCCCCCCCCCCCCCCCCCCCCCCCCACACGGCCTCGCTGACGCACCACCGCGCCGCACTTCTCCGCGCCCCGCATCCACTGCAGATCTCCCATGCTACATTCGGAGGCAGGAGCCGCTGCTACCGAGGTGAAGCAGCGGCAATGGCGGTGGGGTGGGGGCTAATGGTTTCCTTCAACTCACTCGTGAGGGGCGACACGAGGAACATTAGCTCTTAAAGGGAAATTGAGATTTAAAGTTTAAGATAATTTTGATGATTTAGCTAGTAACCTAATGTATACGTCTTACATTACTTTTTATACTAGAATTTACAGTTGAAATATGGATAGTGATGTGTGATATTAGATACTGAAATGAGGGATAGGGTCCTCTAAGAAATATGTACCATTAAGTTAACAAACTCCTACACAGATATATCGTAGATTGAACTGTTATGACGATTGCTACGGAGAGTGCACCGAATTTGTAGATCGCTAATACAGATGCAAAACGAACCCAAAGACATCCGTACAAATAATGTTTGTCCATCGATGATCTCTTGACACATTTCATTTCTTATTTACCTAGGCTGCAAATGTTACTAGAAATGTAAAGGTTAGCTGATCGATTTTCAATACCATACTTAGTCAAACCCTTCTAGTACTCGAGGCTTTCTTCATGCTTGCTAAAAATCTTTTAGTTGGCTGAATGTAGAAGTATCTTGCTCATTTCATCCATATTTACGAGTACAATTATACTTGAGGATGTGTACGAGCGAACTGGTATCGTTAGCTTAATACCACACCAAGCCACTTCGCATTTATGCATGCAAAGACTGAACAGGAGATAAAAGTTAATGGGCATGCCAAAACTTTCTTATGATATATCTTACCGAGCCCTCAATGAAGGTTGTTGGACGTTACAAGTTGTCTCAGTAAGACAGAAGTTCGATTAAAAGTGGTAATTTTAATTATTTCTTCAGAGACCATTAGTTAGTAATAATTTTTACTTTTACAGGTAGCTGACATACTAGCTTCCACACTGAGGGTGAATGAGCTTTGGATATATTAATTTTATAGAATTAATTAGCTACAGCCTTCATACTTGATTTTCCAATCTATAAAAAATTCAAATTATAGCTCATGTATGGGTCCACAACAACACCAAATCTAATTACAAAAGAGAGAAAAAGAGAAGGGCGTCGCCAAATCTAAGCGATATGCCTAACCAAGCATCGTTAGATGTTTCACATGAGTGTTAAGTTATACCAAAACAAATGCGATTTGAAGTCAATAACATAAAATGTAAGCTTATACTACATTTAATCTCCAATATTTTGATTATTTATAATTAATTACTCTGTTTGTAAAACGCAACAAGATTTAGCAGGTATGCTTTTTGTGTGAAGGATGTTGAAATGCTTGTGCAATATAAACGGAGCAACATCCCTGATTTAAAAAAATATATGAATACAGCAGGAATAAATGCCATAATAGGGAAAGAATAGGACTATCACAGCAAATCATTCATACCTCACTCTCTGATTCAGCTGAAATTAGAGCCTTCTCAGCATAAGAGTAACGCTCGTAACGTTCAAGAATTTTGTCCATGCTGCAAGAAAAAATCACACCATATCAGTTCCCGCCTTCTCGGAAATGTTTATGCTTCAAATCCAGATGCATTGCAAGGAATAATTAGGATGATGCTGGACGATAGTTGGCATCTTTCTATTTTGAAAAAGCAATCACTAAGAAGCAGTTGGCCAGTATGCACGCTAGATTCCCAAAAGAATTTAATATTTTTATTAGTGTGCAATTAAAAAAGCCGTTATACCATGAAACAAACAATCAAAATTTAGGAGTTGGCAGCAAACTCTTGATCTGAAAGCACTGTTGGGACTGACAGTGCTAATTTACTGTTCATAGTGTAGTAACAGCAATCTAGCTTGATACCTTTGAAAGCAGCATGTTTCCTTCATAACAGTGTACATAATAATCAATATCTCCAGCTAATATGATCTATCTTGAAGAAAGCAATGGCGCAGTATGTAACCATGAGTCCATGATACAAGAAACACATATAGCACACATGTGATATAAGCTTTAAGAATAATGACTCAAGCCATTCCAGAACATGCATGGAGCTGTATCAAATAAAGTATCAACAGCGAGTTGAATGGAAGGCGATCGAGTTGAATGGAAGGCTAACTGTACCACAGAAACTGGGTTGTGTTCTTGAACTGAACACTCGTGGATGACCTTATAGAGCTGGGCTACTTCTGCACCCCTTTGTAGTTTCACACATAAAGAGTATGCTACAAAGAACAAGCTCTCAATCTGCATGTTGTACGTACGGACAACACAATCCCCACAAGTATGTGCCGGCAACAAATTGAATAAAACGATCTTTAACCTTACTGTTTATGACACATGAAAATAACATACATATGACATTTGTTTTCGAAGTATATTTTACCTATGGGTATATAAAGATGTCCAATTGTTTATTCGTGCAGCCTATTTATTTATCGAACCCATAGAGTGAAGGGTTTCCTGAAGCCTGAAGCATTTCTCTCTCTTTTATTCAGACAGAGACTCTTGTTGTATATGTAGCACGTACTCGAGCCATATTGACCATCAGGTAAAAAAAGAAGACTAGCAGACCGTAGATCTCAAAGAGGAAAGAAAAATATGAGATACAATGAACATATTTGTGGTGGTGGGGGGGGGGGGGGGGGGGGGCACTCCAAATTAACTAACGATAATTGATGGGCATTATAAGTACGTAATCTTGTTGTACGTACAAGTTAGTAGTGTACAACACAAGCTGTTGTACATAGAATGGAGAAACGCATAACACGTTGGGCGATGCTGATGCGTAGGCTGTCTTACGGCAAGGTCCATCCATCATTAGCAAGCTAAGCTAGGCAGTACACCGTACACCTTTATTTATGTCTTCAATGGAACGCAGCAAATCGTTCCATTAATGAACACAAAGCAAAAGATCTACTACTCTATCTAGCTACTGAGCTGCTTTTTTTACCAAATAAAACCGAGCTAGCCAAGATTGACCTAGAGGGGAATATGAGTGTAGCATCAAAGAGGAGGAGAGGGACGAGAGAAGAAGCAAAAAAAAAGGAAGATAAGCTGAAGCTAGAGCCAGATCCATCTCCGAGTTGAGAAGAATTTCTGTATGATGTTTAGGCAAGACGGACGTTACGTAGTGATAGCTAGGCGTAGCATGCAGAACGGTCAAGTTCAGGAAGGCAGAAGAAGATGCGCATCAGAAATTAATTAATTAATCCAGCTCAATCGGTTACATGCATGTCACACTGCCAGCTCACTCCTCGGAAGCTGTGAGTATAATTTTTTGGAGAAGTGGGAAAACACGCATGGGATTTCGATCGCAAGGAAATTAACTCACTTGAAAAGGAAAGCAAATAAAAATACACCTTGCAGCACAATCGAGTTCTGAAGAAGTCAAGAACAACGATGAAGGAACGTACTACAAAGATTATCAGCTGCTAATCTAATTGCGTGCTTGCACAATCTAATCTAGTCTCTTGGCACATGGAGTTGTAGCTATGGGTGAATGTGAATTAATAAAGAAAGAAAGGCGCGAGGTCGTGGATCCCAAAAAAAGGAAAGGATCAGTGAGTCGGAGGCAAGAGGAAAAGGCAAAAGCAGGGAGCACGAGAAAGGAAATGGGAGAAGACGAGCTAGCTAGCCAGTGAAGAAGAAATCAAATCCTTTCCCAAAATAAGCAAGCAGCTGCAGCAGCAGCCTGCAACATAAAATCATCAGCTGTAGCACACAAGCAAGCTCAACTCAGAATATATATGGACGGAGATGGAAACAAGGCAATCATATGCGGTACGGACACCAAACTGGTGAGCACATGGGAGGTGGATCGATGGCCAGAAATGGCAAAACAGACAGTGAGCTTTTCCGGCTTCATGGAATCAAGCCCGGAAACGGCAAAGAAAACTAATGATGCAGGAGAGGAGGAAGATGAATGAGCTCACGGTATGTATGATGCAGCAGAAGCATGGTACAGAAACGGAAATGGATCGAGATAAGGAAGGAATACATACCTGGAGTCAGAGGCGTACTCGTAGAGCTTCCCTTTTGTGGAGAAGACGATGACGGCGACCTCGGCGTCGCAGAGGACGGAGATCTCATGCGCCTTCTTGAGCAGCCCGCTGCGGCGCTTGGAAAAGGTCACCTGCCGGTTTATCTTGTTCTCTATCCGCTTCAGCTGCACCTTGCCGCGACCCATCCTGATCGATCCCCCTTCGATCTAGCTGTCTCTCTTGGAAATTGGCCGGAGGCGATGAGAGGTGGTCGCCGTGGCGGTGAGGGGAGATGGGATGCAGCTTTAAAGAAGGGATGTGAAGAGGAAGAGGATGGACGATGGTGGATTGGTTTTCGGTGTGAATTGGGGGAAGCGATCCAGTGTGGTTCGGGACGGCCGGAATGCTGTCGAGCGCTTATTGGCTCACACGACCAAGGTGGCCCCACCAGCTCAGTCTCTCTCTCTTTTTGAGAATAGTCTCTCTCTCTCTGTGTCTCTGTTTATTGTGTTATTAGCAAGCAGTACTAGGAAGAAGATGAAAAATGGCAGTGCAGGTTTAACTCCTCCCCAATCGTCAGTCGTCGCCATGTGTGATGTGTCTGCACCTCATACGGTCGAATCCAAAAAAAAAAAAAAAACAGTCCACCACTTGATCTCTCCTCCCTTTTATTTTCCTTTCTAAATTGCTCTCAAGTTTTGACAGCATCTTCCTTGGCTCCTCCTCCTTCTTCTTCTTCTTCTTCTTCTTCTTCTTCTTCTTCTTCTTCTTCTTCTTCTTCTACGTATCTTTATCTCACAAAGAATGTAAACTCACACTTTTAAATTAAGGCGTGTGCAATTGTCTGATGTGGCGGTTATTTATTTATTTCTTGCCATCTAGATAAGACAAGAAACCCAAGGGTGGAGGATGGCTTCGTGGATTGGTGGACGATGGCGACTCAGTCCACCCCTCGCCTGCTGCGTAAGGGAACCTCGACGGTTGTCATGCTCATGGCCTGGTGGATCTAGAAGCATCGCAACGTGGCCGTCTTCGATAATGCTCGACCCTCGACCCCCTCCCTTTTCGACACAGTTAAATCAGAACCACAATCGTGGGCGTTAGCAGGGGCCCGGATTCCGTAGTGGGTTGAGTTGTATGGTGGGGGTGATGCCCTTGTTGGAATTGTACATAAAACTCTTATTTTCTATCAATGCATCAAAACGCAAAGCTTTTGCGTTTTCGCGAAAAAAAGATAAGACAAGAAAATGTGTTGCGCAATGAATGTTATCTCCAACCGTTAATGATTGCATGCTAAGTGGAGACAACGAAGAAAATATCTTAGATTTCTTACAAAGAAATCATCTCTTCGCTAAGAGAGAAAAAACTCTCTTCACTACTACAAAACATGCATAGTAGACACCACATCAGTGAGGGAAACTAAGCCACCCGAGATAGTAGCAATGTCAAAGGGAACAATGTTTTTAAACAAAAATAAGTCTTTCGTGATCGCCATGGTTGGCAGTGCAACCGGTGAACAGTATCGTCGGTCAGTGTTGACTCTATACTAATAACATGCGAGTATTGGGCCAATCTTTAGTGACTATATCATAGACAAGCCTGGCTACTGATCAGCTCTCAACTCTTGCTCGTCAATGGTGTACATCGCACCACATATGGGATGAAATTTGCCCTCTACAAAGTACTTGTCTGTCTCGAAAAAATCCCACATTCTCAACCTAGTAGGATAAAATAACCCTAAACAGCACTAGAACCCTAACCTAACCCCTTGAAGCCCTTCTATTCCAACCTTCTCTCCTCGTGATGTCTTCCGAGTCCTGATCACCTCCTCCCCCGTCCATCCTCGTTCTCGATTCTCCTGCTATAACCTCGTCGTCACGACCCACCATGATGAGCCCCTCCCTCACCCTACTCCTCACATAATGTGCCTCCCTCTATCCAGTCCCCACTGCCAAGAAGGTACCGGTTCGACGAGCATCATCAACAGCGGTGATGAGGCGATAGTTCCAACCCTTTTAGTCAGCTCTCCACACCTGAGCCTTATGTTCAGTTGACAATTCTTATCTACATAAAACATTATCATAATGGAATTTTTCATGGTCCTACTAACAGATGTTTGATTGTTTTAAATTGCCTTGCACTTGGTTTTACTTGCCAGAAAAATATTGTGATTCTCTCCCTTCTTAGTATCCCCCAAGCTAGAGGTAAGTGAGACTCGCTTTTGATCCGTAGTTTGCATTGCCGATAATTGATTTGAGCTAGAGGAGATATTGAAACGGGTGGAGTGACGCTAGTAGAGGTAAGGCGAAGGACAAGGCGGAATGAGTCATGGTTAAGGTCAGGGTATCACCAGAGTCTGAGAAAAAAATGAAGGCATGGTTGTAGCGAGTTGGAGGAGGAGGGAGGGCGCAAGGAACACATTTTTCGAGGATGAGTCGAGGTGATGTTAGTGCAACGAGAGAAGAGAAGAGGGAGACTTCAAGTATATTTTTGTGAGAGTGGGTTGGAGCAAGAGGGGGTTGATAAGTCCAAAAAGTATCTATAATTTTTTTCATGCTACTTTTATATCATTGTTACATACTTATATCCTGATTTTATATCATTTTGTGGCATTTTCATGAATTAACCTATTAACAAGATGCCCAGTGCCAGTTCTTGTTTTCTGCTATTTTTGTATTTCATAAAAGCTAGTAAGAAAATATTCTCTCAATTGGACGCCAATTTAGGACTTTTTATCGGAGGGAAGAAATCGCGAGCTAAAGGGCGACCCCAGGGGGACCCACAGGTGCCACGTGGCACCTGGCCATGGCCCTAGGACTGGCTGTGGGTGGGTCCCGCGTGGGCCATCTGGGCACCGCCTCGGTCGCTTCCTTCGTCCATAAAACCACTTCAACCCTAAAAACGTCAGGGACGGCAAATGTTTCCATGAAATAGAGACAGAGCTGCCGCCGTCACAGAAATTTGATCGGAGGGATTCTGGAGTTTCTTTCCAGCACCCTGTTGGAGGGGAAAACCATCATCGGAGGCCTTTACACCACCATTAGCGTCTCCATGATGATGCGCGAGTAGTCATACTTGGACTACGGATCCATGGCAGTAGCTAGATGATAGTCTCTCCTCCTTATGCCTCAATGTCATGTTCTTGTGAGCTGCCTACTATGATCCAGATCAATCCGATGTAATTGTTATTTTTGTGTTTGTTGGGATATGATGAATTGTGATTTTATGTTTAGATGGTTCATGTTATCTTATATATTAGATTGCTTTATTTACGTTTCTACATGCTCTCCGATTTATATGATTGTTTTGGCCGAGTAGTTGTGGAAGTCTCTAAGGGGGAGTATATATTCGATAGTAGGTTCATGCCTCCTTTTATTCCTGGGCTCGAGTGACGGAAACGACTAAGGGTGAGGATGTGTTGTTGCTGCTAAGGGTTAAACAGCGGTGTCTATGTCTATATTTCATAATAAATGTTGCTTACATCATGTATTGAATTTAATGTGAGACTCTGTTATTTCGGTAACTTAAATCCTAGAGTGGCAAGCATAGAAGCGCACTCGAAATGGAGTATTAGTTAAAGGTGCGGTTCAGTAACGGTCTTTATATCTTGACGTGATGCCTACATAAATATTTGCTTTGCACACTTTGTCATAATTTTCATGATTGTAATTCTATCAATTGTCTGGCTGTAATTTGTTCACCCAATAATTGCTCTCCTTTAAGGGAGAGACCACTAATGAAACCATGGGCCCCGGTCCATCTTTTTACATTGTTTACAACCTCATTTACACACTTTTCACCATCATTTTCTTGCTGGTCCGTTTTTACATTCTCGTTTATTACTATTATCTTCCACACTATACGTTCAACCCTTTGTTTTTAACGAGACGGGAAGATTGACAACCTTCCTGGAAAGTTGGGGACAAAGAGATTTTGTTTCTTGTTTGTAGGTCCATTTCAACTTTGCTTAGCTCTCAACTTCTACTGGTTCGATAAACCTTGGTTCTTAATCCAGAGAATTTTGCTGCTGCACTATATCATAGCTTCCACTTGGGGTTACTAACAGTCATCAGGGGTAGGATTTGGGAGGTGGAAGAACATTCTTGGCCATCAGATCGAGATTGAACATTGAGAAAATTATGATTGCTGACCAAATGAAAACAACTAACTATAAAATAACCACTCCTATTTTTTACCCGATGAGTTAAAGAAACCATCCATTATATTTTCTATGCCTATACGCATACTCGAGATATTTTATTTTCCACGTACATAAACAAAAAAAACCCAGTTTGACCTTCATTGGTTGTACCTGTCAATGCTACGTGTTATTCCGTTGTTGAGGGCATTGCTTGGAAATTGCTCGGACTTCCTCCGATGTGAAAACACATGAACTTGCCCTTGCCCCTTAGTGGTTTAATCTGGAGACGGTGGCGCTTGATTGTCATTGCATTTGGAGAAATTTTCTCATGATCCATGTGCTGCAAAGGGTGGTGACCAGTCTTGTTAGTGCATTTATCGTGCGTGCATTCTCGATGTATCGGTTGGTTCTTAACCCTGCGTTGTTGCATATGCCAGGAGCACTTGATACTAATATATTGTCTTTTCTAAGAAAGTTTTGCTAAGGATGAAAAGATGCGGAAAGTGCAAATGGTGGCCGAGCTACATGGAGCCCTTTATTTTCGAAAATTCGAAAATCATATTTTCAACATGCAAAATATGAATCAAAATAAATCATGGGCTACACGAAAATAACAAGATCTGATGGATGTTAAAGAGTTCAAATTTTGTACGGTACACTATTTACAATTTCAGATTTTATCGTTTTTGCATAGCCCAAAATACAATATATTTATAGTTGATACTTTACACATTGGTAGAATAAAACATTATCTACACCTATGATTTTTTTAAATATATTTGAAATTTTAAAATATCATTTTCGAATTTTTGAAAATAAAGAGCTCCATGTATCTCGGGAGCCATTTGTCCTTACTCTGAAAAGATACTAATATATTGTCTTTTCTCGAAAAAGTTTTGCTAAGGATGAAAAGATGACCGTATAAAATGTGTAAGCACATTAATAAGTTACATGAAAAAAAGAAACCAAAAAAGGAGAAGTAGACCTGTTGAACTGAATACTAATGCTGTTGCTGGCCTGCAAGATACTGCAAAAAAAAAAAAAAAAAAAAAAAACTGGATACCACTGTCACGAATATATTCGCGCTCTCCATATTAACTGCAGCTAGATGCGGCATGCAGTCCGCGCTCGACAGCGCCGCATGCCACCGCTTTCTGCGGCACTGTGTGTGCGTCAGCTTCAATTCACATTTCACACCAACACGCACGTAGTTGCCTGACGTTTCCGATGACGCTACATTTTACACGCCACTGTAAAATGTGCTTTTCTTCCCTTTATGGGAAGTGCATTTTAAAAATATTTTAAAATCTAGGACATGGTGTTTTGGCTCATAGAACCATCCCATTATGGAAAGTGCATTTTAAAAATATTTTAAAATGTCAAAAAATTATGAAATAAAATTTCGAGTGTACCTCTGAACATTAATGTTGGCACGTAAAGTTTCCGAAAAAATAATATTTTTGTGTTCTGTATAAAAAAGGCAAATTCGAAACTCAAAAATGACTTTTCACTAGACATGTTTTTGTCTTTTTTACACAGTGCACAAAAAATGTCTTTTTTCAACGAAATTTTGTATGTCTTCATAAAATGTCTATATATACACCCGATTTTTTTTGAAACTTTTTGACATTGAGAAATAGGATTCTTCATAATAGAAGCATCTAGTCCCGCAAGTCAAAATAGATTTCCAAAAAATCTGGTCATTTTTTATTACCACTCCCGTGCCACCAGGTGGACAATATATATCAGTAATTCTCGATCGATGTAATATACTTACTTCCTCCGTTCGGAAAGGATTCTTGACTTTGTCTAAATTTAGATGTATGCACACACTAATACATGTCTAGATTAATCTAAATTAACCAAAGACATCCTTTTCCGTACGGAGGGAGTACCTTATTTTTGGGATCCAGATGTGAGTAC
Source organism: Poa pratensis (assembly GCA_947311845.1). Lineage (NCBI taxonomy): Eukaryota > Viridiplantae > Streptophyta > Magnoliopsida > Poales > Poaceae > Poa > Poa pratensis. The sequence continues at coordinate 53,895,404 of CAMZMU010000050.1, read as the reverse complement.
CATTTGATCGTCACTACACATATGGATGTGGTGGTTGGTTTAACTGGGCTATTATTATTACGTTTTCGTGGCTATGATATAATCTCCACGATTTGATCGCGTGACCTGCACTGCACTGCACCGCTTCTTTTAGAAAAAAAAAAGGAGGACGCAGTGGTCATGTAGCCTACGTAGGTTAACATAGCTAGCATCAAGTTGAGATATGAGTGGGTACCTTGTAGGCTTGTACTACGTACGAGCAATATATATATGCATGGACAGGCTTTTTCCAAAAACTAATCGGACAAATTTGACATCAGGCGACGGAAGACATGGACGGATGAGATGGACGCATGGTTTGACCGAGACTCGAGAATATATATAGTACTCAGGCTATATATAGCTAGATATCTAAAAAAAATAGTGCGGATTGTAAGAGCATCTCCACAACTGGCGCCCAAAACACGTATGAGGGTCGTCCGGACGAGCTGCCGGCTATTGGGGGTATCGCTCCCCACTTGCGCCGCCCATAGGGAAATTTGAAGAAAAAAAAATACAGGCGGAATACAATAGATTTCATTCAAATTTTAGGAAATTTTAATAATTTGAATGAAATTTAGGAAATCCAAACCTAAACTAATCTAGCGGTAGCGGTAGAAGGCGTTGTAGTCCACCCCCACCTCGTTCTTGATGGTGCTGCCGCTAGGCCCCGTGCCGCTGTCGTTTTCGCTGTCCTCCTCCATGACGCCGCTCGGCCCTCCGCCGTCGTCGGTGAGGTCGAGGAAGGGGACCCCGGTCGCCTTGGCGGGCTCCCTCGTCGACCACGCGCAGGCATCCGGCAGGGGGAGCGCCGGGACGTCATTGCGCGACGCTGCGAGGATGGCCCCTGCGACGTCGTCGTCGTCCATGCCCTCTTGCACCTGCATCAACTCGAGGAGCAACGACGACGGCTGTTGCGACGACGATGCCCGCTGCTCATGCTTCACCTTCTTCGGCTCGGGTTTGGGCGTGAGCGGCGCCGAGCGGGAGGAGGAGGCCGTGCGTGATGTGGAGCCGGTCCTCCACGGTGCCCAGTGGCTTGCCGGGGAAGGAGGAGGAGGAGGAGGCGCCGCCGGGCGTGCAAGCGGTCGCCGCCGTTACGGATGTGGTCGAGGATGAACTGGAGCGTGCGTCCTGGCACGCCCCAAAACGCGTAGCGGCCGACCACGTTCTTGTCCCTCGGCACCGGCCTCGGGCCGTCCCAGCGCGCGATCTCCTCGTCGTAGAGGCGGCGGAACGCCGCATTGGACGGATCCCACCGGGGATTTTCGCGCTTCTCCTGTGTGAGCTCCCTCCAGTAGTGCACGACGGCGGCCGCGCGGAAATCGCGGTTCGTCTGCGTCAGCGGGTGCGCCACGGGGATGCCGCCGAGGGAGAGCGACCACTTGCCGGGCGCACGCATGTCCGACAGCGTCGGATACCCGTTATCACGCAGCGCGTGCTCCTGCTCAAGAAGGGTGCGCGGCCTGAAGCCATTCGTCGTCGCTGCGCTCGTGCGCCTCCAGCTGTCGGCCATCTCTCTCTCTCTCTAGAGTTCGCGGCGGCGGTTTTGTGCTGAGTGCGGCGAGGTGAGTGTGTTGGTGTTCCCGCGGCGAGCGCATCCCTTTTAACGTCGCCGGAGGGCGGTGGGAAATAACGCCGCTGCCTTGAAAAGGCGCGCTGCATTGACACCGCCGTGCAGGCGTGGCCGACCGTGAAGCGACGCCTCGCTGCTGCGACCGGTTGGGAAACCGGGGAGATAAACACGCTTTGACCGGCGGTGGAATGCGTCGACCCAATGACAGGTTTGGCCCACACGTCGGAGTCCTACGTGGCGTCGCGCGCGGCTTCGTCCGGCGCGCCCCAGCGGCTCCTCACGGGGAGGGTGTGGACTGGGCGTGTTGGACATAATATTTGGCCGTCTCGGACAAATTCTACGTTTGGTCGCCACGAGTGAGCGAGATTTTTCGTCAGCGCGCCCCATATGGCTATTGGCGCCCTTTGGGTACTCCGAGTGGAGATGCTCTAAGGAGGTAGAGAGAAAGAAAGAACCGATGAACATGCAGCATGTGAAAAGCGGAGGAGAGTGCTGAGCTTAGGGTGTGTTCGGTTTCAGAATCGGGTGGAACGGAATGGAACCGTTCCGCACCTGAGAAGGATTCCAACGTTCGGTTTCGGAATGGAATGGAACCAACTCGTTCCTCAAAAACGAATATTCGGTTTAGATGCGGAATGCACCCGTCTAGTGAGCAGACGGCGGCAGCCGGAGCAAGACGCGCCAGGCGAGTAGTAGACGGCGGCGGCCGTAGCAAGACGCGGCCGCGCCAGGCGAGCAGAGCCAGCGGCGGCTAGGCCGGAGCAAGGACAGTCAGAGCTAGGGCCGGAGCAAGGACGGCCGCCAAGCGAGCAGGGACGGCGGCCAGGCTAGCAGAGCCGGCGGCGGCCGGCCGGAGCAAGGCGTGGCGGCGGCCGGGCCGGAGCAAGACGCGGCCGCGCCAGGCGAGCAGAGCCGGCAGCGGCCAGCCGCAGCTAGGCACGGAGCATGGCCGGCCGGAGCTAGGGCCAGCGGCAGCCGCGCCAGGCGAGCAGAGCCGGCGGCGGACGGTCGGAGCCAGGCCGGAGCAAGGTCGGCCGGAGCTAGGGCCGGCGGCGGCCGGGCGCCCCAATCTGACGTCTCCACTTCGATTTGGAAAAAAAAAACATTTTCATTCATTTTCTCTGTCAACTCCGATTTTGAGATAAAAAATTAAGTTTAAGTCCTAATTGATTGAATGTTTAACAAATAACACCGTTCCATTCCGATTTTTAATTCTCCAACCGAACACGAAATAAAACCATTCAATTACAATTTTTTGATCCTAACCAAACACGAGGATGGAATGGAACCATTCCATGCCGTTCTAAAACCGAACACACCCTTAGAGTGGGCCTGTTGTACGGCATGGAAAGCGACGACGTTTCCAATTTGCTTCAATTCCCCTTCTGGCAGGGGCGGAGCCAGGATTCGGACATAGGGAGGGCGACGGAGATAGCGGTCACGTAAAAATTATATAATATACACACATCAAGCCTCACACATGTATACATCGTATAGCAGCATTTTTTAAGAATGATGCTGCAAGCTTCAATTTTTTTTGAGACATACAAGCATAACCATATGTGCATGTTTGACACCCTCGGCTTAATTTAGATTTGAAATAATCTACAAGATGTGCGAGAGTTAACAATCTCGTTGGTGCTGACATACAACAGTTGAATCTGAAATCTCAACAAGATTTTTAGAGATTGAATCAGTTGGCTTAGAGAAAACTGTCCGTCCTACCACTTTTAAATCATTGTTAAACTAGAAAGGTATTGTATATCTTAACTGAAACAAAAGATAGATTAGATCTATATGTATTATCTAGAGAAGTATACCTGAACTGAAACAAAAGGTAATTATCTGAACACACGTAGGCATTCATAGCAGACAAGGCCATTAGCAATAGTACACATACCTTGTAAAATTGATCTGGTGGTGACTGGGGAGTTTACTGGACTAGACTGGTGTCACGCAACCGCAAGCCGACAATATATGGCGATTAGCCGCGGCCGTCCCGGTATCGCTTGGTGCCAGAATTGAGATGATTACCGTCTAGCGGAGGAGACGAGGCCAACACAGGCGGCAGGCACATCGTCGCAGAAATCGACTGGCGACGCCTCGACGGAGCGTCAGGTCGGAGCGGCGGCTGACGGCAATGCCCTAAGTGCGCACTGCAACTGTATCGTGGAGGACTGAAGAGGCGAGACGTGCTGTCGTGCTGTCTTGTGTGGCAGTTAGGCCCGTAAATAAGTGCTCTATGGACTTGGCCCGCGAGGCAGCATCCAAGGTAAATTAGCTTTCAAGGTAGTCTTCTGTTTTATCGTCATGTCTTAACCATTATATAAACACATCAAGTTATAATTAACTGATAGGACATTTATGAAATTTGGGAGTGATGTAAAGATCAATAGCAAGATTACGATCGGATCATCTCCGAGCATTTTTCGTCTTATTTCTCTTGGAGGTTGGATGTATCCTAGACGGTTGGGTATACTCCCATGTGAAGGTGGGAGCAACCAAGAATAGTGTGTTCCTTGTGAAGTTTGTGAAGACTGGAATTCACCTTCGTACGCTTTTCTTTCTTTTTTATGTTTCTTCTTGGGCTTGCTTGTGCTGTTTCCCACAGCGGTTTCAAGGTTGTATTGGGTGGTTGCTATATTAATATAGCGGGGCGTAAGGCTGTTTCGAGGAGAGTTTAATCACCAATAAGAGGTTGAGAATTGAGCATGTGTACTAAGGGTTCTCGGGATGAAGCGTTAAAGAGAGATCATATATAGCTTCGATGTTTTTGGTCATGCACTTCAAAGCACAAATAGGGCCCCCATGTGACCCAAACTTCATGAAAACATACTCATCCCCTTCGGTTTACTCTTTCTGTTTTTACTCTTTCTACTTTATTGTTCTTTTGAATCATCGCTAGGGTCATTTATCTCAGAGAGGTTGTTAATCACCTGCAACTGCATTAGGAGAACCACTAAAATTGCACAATCACGGGACAATGTTCAACCTAGAATAAAATTTTGTAGTCAACTTTACTTAACACCGCACCTAGAGACGTCTTGGATTACATTATATCTATGACGGTTGAAGGTAAAGTTGTCTTCGACATACCTATATCTCACGAGGATTGCCGAAGAACCTAGAATAAAGTCCTGCTATAGTTAACAAATGTTTTGAGAAAAGAACACGTCAAAAGTACCAAATCCGCTTCAGATGTACTTAACCGCCTCTTCCATGAAGATTTTGAGGGAGTGTACTTCAGACTATGCATGAACACAAAAAATCTGGATTGGTACTAGTATCCTGAGTACCCAACTAGAAACATAAAGTAGTACACCAAATCTTATCGACTTAAGCACTTGTTGGTAACACTATAGATATCTACAAATGTAGAGCCACTCGTTGACTCTTTCGTTCATCTTCATCATCTAGAGTTGTTAAAAATATATTAATTGTGTGTCTTGTACTAGTTCTACACAGAAAGTAGCATTACTAGACAATGTGCAAAGTTATTGACGTTCAGACTCTTTTTGTGGCTCTTAAAAATATTCAAATATCTTATCTCTCTCCACATAAGAAATTATCCAATGTAGCGAGACCAAGAGTAAGATTTTCTAGATGCCCTATCCATACTGAGTAATAGTTTCTATATAAAAACCAATTTGACATAGTACTCAATCATTCTTATACATGAATATGAGCCAATGGATCACTTAAAATAAAATATGGGACACATACATGAAGCAATGGTTTTTGAAATATGGGTCATTTCAAAAACCTGAAAGAACAAAAGTACCAATAAATTCTGAAAGCAAATTCATGTGTACATGTGCACTATGTACTTGAAAAGTTATATTAGTATGTGGGCTATAAAAAAAACTAATACGTGGATCTATAATGGATCTACTATGTGCTATTATGGATCCACACATTTGTTCTTGTGTGTAGCCCATACAGAATATTAATACCATTATATATGTAGGTAGGAAAATTGTACATGTAAAAGTGTAATTCCTATTAGAAATTCATTTAACATTTACATATATTTTTCGAATTAGTGGCAATACCAAACCCCACGGAACCCAGGAGATCTATGTCCCTGTCCTGTACTTTGTGCTATATTAATATACAGTAGTATAATTAAGTTTGCCAAAAAGAAAGTCACGTACTTTAACTCGTAAGAAAGACGTTAGGAGAGCCTAGTCCATACTATGTTTCAGTATGATTGTGATGGTGACTCTGATGTGTGACCCCAATAGTTGGTAAATTGTAAGGTCGTCAATAACCACCCACGCTAATACGAGCAGATCGACATACGGTTTTCTTATTTGCGCCGGGCAGAGATACATCAAACAAAGAATCAACAAAGTTGTTGTGCGGAGATTTAGATAATTGAGACGGAGGGAGAGGCTGGACATCACAGATTTATTTTGCACATATACAGGTTTGTATTCGTCATGATTACGACCTTTTCATGTATGGCAGACAAAATATTGAGATTGTTGAGATATACTATATTTACCACATCTCAACCAGTTTAGATTTTTGTGTGAAGTAAGTTTATCCGTGTTGTATGAAAGAGTAGTGTGTAATTGACGGTGGTAGTTGCCTGTTTTAAAGTATTCTTTATCATTGGATCAACCGTCCATATTAATAACCACAAATATATTTCTCTATTTTCTCGCACCACCATCTTTGTCTTCATGATCTTCGTTCACTAGTTTTGTGGCAGTCACGGCCGGCCAGCGTGCCAGGTCTAGCATTCTACCTTAACCTTTAGTTATGATTAAATGGCCACCCTAATAAGGCCTCGCTTGGCTCAGTGTTTTCCAAACGTAAAACGGGCGAAAAATTTCAAGGTTGTGCTCAGGCCTCAGGCCATGCTGTAAATCCATCGCGTGCAGAAAATATTTTGGCTTCGTATACTGAACCGACAATCCAAGTGGGGCGTAACCATTAAACGTCTGCTTCGCTTTCCTCGACGGTGACCTGCTTGGTCCCTAGCCTCCGTCGACACAACCCTGTAATGTCATTATTTTCTTAATCACCATCTCTCAATCTCATCCGCCGACAGAACAAAAAAAAGGGGAGAAGATGTTTTTGGTGAAAATTTGAGTTTCTATAGATTTGAAACAATCACTAATTAACCGTTACCATCGCCATGAAGGGTAAAATGAAGTGCTGAGAACTACTCAGGGTAAAATGAAGGATGGCCCGGGTAGATATACGTGTGTCTGTCAGGTGTGGTATAATGATATGCCTACATATTTGTTTAGGGCGTTGTGTGTAGTTAAGGACAGTGGGTCCATGTGTAATCGATGTGTCTGCTCCTCGTACGGTCGAACCCAAAAGCCGACCGGCCGGGAGACCCCTCTCTCTCTCTCCAAACGCACACACACAGAGAAATCCTTTTTCCTTTTTTATAGTCTGCTAGCTGGGCACGAATATTGATGCTCGTCAGTGATGAATATAATCTCCTGTCCTATGCCATTGGACCAATGTATGCCCATTTTGTTCATCGCAGCAGCGGCAATGTGTACGCTGCAGTCTCAGCTCGACAGCACCGCGCATGCACGTACATCTGACGTCCATCTCACATGGGTAACCGTGCTCTCCATGCATGCAGCTTTATTATTGCCCTATGCTCTCTCCACCATAGTCAAACAGGGATGGCCCCCTGCCAGGAGACCAGAGTTGAGTTACTATTAGTCGTTGTAGATCCGAATATTGCAGGTACCGAGAAAACTGAGGCACATAATCATTTGAACGTTACATATTTGCTTGATCTTAGTAGAATCGAACAAATGATTTTTTTACAACCCTAGACGCTGCGGCTAAAATCATTTTTAGGGCTCATTTGATTCAAAGGGGCTTTGTAGACACAGAGCTTGGACCTGTTGACCCGTTCCCCATCTACAGTAAAATCGGGCGATTTGTTGGGCGACCTCCGCGCGCATCAGCTCCAGGCCGGCGATTCGCCGGATCCCTCTCCCTCCGGCGGCCGCTTCGGCGGCGGGAGGACGGGGGATCCCCGGATCCGTGCTATGTAAGTTAGGTGTGCGTGTGGGTGTGGCGGCTGGCGGCGCTGGTGTGGTAGCGGTGGCGCTGGCGTGCCTTTTGGTGGCGGTGGGCTACCTCTCTGTCGGCGCGGCTCCGGAGGAGCTTCGCCGCGGACCTGCTGCTCCGACCTCGTCTGCGGCTCCTCGGAGTGCTCGGGAGGTCATCCCCTTCGCCGGAGTCCGAGGGATGGCGGATCCGATGGCTGACGACTTGAAGAGTGTGGTGCAATTGACCAAGATGGCGGCGTCGACCAGCGTGAAGAGTGGAGGTGCTTCGGCACTGAGGAGTGTTCGACTTCCTGCTCGTGATGGGGAGCCTCCCAGTCCAAGGCCATGGAGGTTTCGCGGCAGGTTTCGCCGGCGCGGCGTTCTTCTCGGTGAAGACGAAGCCACTGTTCAGAGGGACCTCGTTGTAATTTTTATGTTTTCTGGGCAGTTTCTTGGTTGATGTACTGTACTTTTCCTCGCAAAAAAACAAAGGGGCTTTGTAGGATTTTTAAAGTAGTTTATCCTTTAGGAATTTTTCCTACATTGATCGTTTAATTCGTAGGATTGGTTCCTATAGAATTTTTTTTCCATAGGAATTCTACCATTTACTCCAACCTCTAATTATAATTTATTTACTTTTTCTTTGCCATCAAACACTATTGCTATTCCCAAAGGATTCAACAAGACATGACATTCCCAATCCTATGGGTTTTCTATTCCTACACTTTTCCTATCCTATGAATCAAAGGAGCCCTCTCTTGCGTCGCCCCCTCGCGGGTGACTTGAGGAAACCCCTAGCCGCCGTGGCTAGTACCCCTCCCAGCCGCCATCCCCGCCATCGGCTTCACCACGGTGGCGGCGACCCCCCACCTCTAAAGTTGGTGTGGGAGATCGGGCTAGCGTGTGGTGGAGTTGGTGGAGGTGTTGCGGCAGGGCTGGCGTGTCGGGTGGCAACGAGAGAGCCAAGGAGGGGCGGCGACAGGCGCACAAGCTCGTCTAAGCCCGATGTGGGCCTCGAGGGTCGTGGTCACTGCCTCAGGTTTGGCGCTGGGGCCCCCGCCGGCTGCGGAGGTGGTGGCAGTGAGGTGGCTAGCTGAGGCGGTGGGTGTGGTGTCACGAAGATCTCATGTTGCTGAGGCTCGGTGGAGCTGGACTAGGGCACTCCTCCTTGGTGGGCTCCGGTGTGGCGTGTCGGCTTGGGCCGGCGGGAGCTTACCGATGGCATGATGCTGGAAGGAGAGGTGGGCTTCGTGGGTTCCGGTTCGGCTAGAGGCGCTAAGCTACGGAGATTTCAGTGTCCAAACTAGTTTGGTGGCGGTGTCGGGTTGTGATGTTGTGAGCGTGAGCTCTGTGCCGATTTTGTCGGCACCGATGACGACGATGCTCGTGAACGCCGTCTTCCTCGTTGGAGGGGTCGTCGTAACACTTCCGCACACGGATACCCTAATTGTTCTCTGGGCGAAAGCCTCAAATCTTTGTGTAGATCGGACGACGGCGACTACGTCTTTGAAGTCACTACCTCCTTGAAGGCCACCTCAACCGGGTTGGTTTTCGAATGCCTCTAACTTAGTGTTGCTAGCCAGAATGACTTATTCAGAGGGGTTTGCGTTGATAAACGGAGGGGATCATCCTTACCGAGGTGTGTTCATTGGTTTTGCCGGTTGACCATGTTTGCGGAAGGGTCCGAGACTCCCATCAGAAGCCGGGTTAGCGAGGTTTGCCTCGTTCTCGATTCAAACCCCTTCCTCTTCCGGGGTGATGTCGGGTGGCAACAAGATGTCCAAGTTCATAGTTTCTAGACCTTGCTTGGTCGATGAAGATTGAGTTCAGGGTCCTCCTCCGAGATGGTTGTGCCGTGTAGATCTTTGTTGCCTACTCGTGTTGTTGGGTTGTGTATTGTTGTTGTGGTCGATGTTGCTCTTGGTGTAGTTTTGTTGTTGTCGTTCATTGTTGTGTTCTGCTTCGACACGTACCGCTGTCCTAGCTAGCTTTGCTAGGTGTTGTATGGTTTTTCACCTAGTTTCCCTTATAAACAGAGACACTCTTCTTCTCAATATTATTGAATCGTTGCGGTGCCTACTTTTCGTCAAGAAAGAAAGAAAACATCAGTAGAATGTGGTGCCAAAAATTCTCTGCGAAAAAATCATTATAAAACAACTCGTATAGAAAGATTTCTGAGATTTGCAACGCTATGAAATTGTATCAAAATACATTTGAATCAAATACAATACTTGTATGTGGAAATATCTCACCCCGCTTCCTCAAATTAAGATAACTTCTTGATCGGTAGCAAACACGTGTGTCCATCTATAATAATTTGAGACCGTAATAGAAAGTATAAAACCCACCATAACCAGGGTTTTTACGTGGCGGAACTCTTGGCTCCATGATGGTTTCTTGATTGTCCGATCGGTCTCAAGGCATGCTTGGACTGCTTCATCGTGACAGTGATGCATGTAAAATGCATACATGAACTTTGCATTATTTTACTTCTATTCCAATCATATTTGCATCATATAAGGGTTATATCAATGTTTTATAATGATTTTGGGAATATTTCATAGTTTTCCCATTTATTTGGAATTATCCCTGTTTTCCAGAAAACGTCTTTTTTATGTTTCAGACTTTCCGGGAGCTTCGGGACTCCAAAAAGGGCAAGGCCAAAGAGCACGGTTCAGAATTTTTGAGACGAACGCAATGGGCTTAAATTGAAGACCAGAAGCCCAACAGGCTGGAAATTAGAGGGTCCCACGAGGCCTACTGTACCTGGCCGCGTGGGCCCACCTCTTTCCCCCTCGGAGCTCCGTGGCCGTCGATCTTTGCTCCACCGACATAGTCTTGACCTAAAAAATGCCTATAAAAATAGCCCCCCGACGTTCTCTGCAAGCAGCGCCGCCGAAACACAGAAACCACGAAACAGAGACCTGGAGCTGCAGATTGGAGGGGGAAAACTCCGGCGGGGCGCTGCCGGGGTGGTCTCCATCTTCTCCAACGACTTCTCCACCGTCTCCATGATGAAGGGGGAGTAGTCCACCCCCGGACTTGGGTTTGTGGTGGTAACTTATGTATCTCTCCTCTCTTTGAGCTTCACTAATTAGTACCGTATGAGCTGCTGAACATGATTACGGTCATCTATGTAATTCCTATGGTGGATATTGTGGTATGAGATGATTTGTTATGCATTTACTGTTGTGTTGGAACTTTTATGATTTGTCATACTTTGGAGATATTCTATGATGCATGTGATGGTTTGATTTATGCATAATGCCTTGTTTATCCTTGTCATGAGGTGATTGACACCACCAAGTGTGGATAGATGAGAGAGATGTGGTCATGCACACGAATTATGAATCATTGCACTAGTGTTTAGAATATTGTCCATTATGAAGTATGATGTATGTAGGTACGGGATGGCCGACGTGACACGGCATATATGAAATACAGCCCAACATCCTTTATCTGGGGTAAAAAGGAAGAGTATGATGTGGGAGTGACAGCAACCACGCTAGCCTTACGAGGGTGACATAGCAACACAAATGAGTACTTCTTTCAACTATGTGTTTTAGGACATATAGCCGTCATAAAAGCTACCATTAAAACATGACAATTGTGTGTACTTTATCCATAACATGATAATCACCATAGATGAGAGAGAGAGGATTAAGTGAACCCATGAACCCATGTCCATTGTTCCTATAAGAGAAAACCTTTGTCTTGTCCTCTTGCATTGAAGAGGATTGGGACACTTTTACATTCTTGTTTTGTTGCATTAAACTTCCATCCATTAAATCAACCATCTTGTTCCTTAAACTTGTTTAGTGCATAATCAACTAAAACTTGTGACACTTTAGTTGTAGGGAATAGATAACTTTTCCTTCTTGCTCCTGCGGATCGATACCTTACTTCCACATTGAGAGGTGCTACAGTGATCCCCTGCTCTTGGGGGTTATCAAGTACTTTTCTGGCGCCGTTGCCGGGGAGCGTAGCGCTTAAGTTTCTATTCTTGTGTGCACTAGACTTAGATTTATTTTATCTTGTTTTATATCTTGCAATCATCTAAGCTTGGGGAGGTTCCTTTAAACTTGTTTGGTTGTGAGTTTCTCATTAGTTTTATATATATCAAAAACCCATAAAAATTAGAAAATGGAAAACAACAAAAAAATTAGAGAGCTTTATGAAATTTATCTTGAGTTAGGACATGATGAGTTTGAGCAGAAAATTAAAAAATCTATGGAAAATCATTTGCATGATGGTAGCAATGTTATTACTATAAATTCTTTGCACACTATTGCTAATGCTATGGAAAAGTCTAAGCTTGGGGAAGCTAGTTTTTATAAAAATGATCCTTGTAGTTCCCCAGCTTTGGAGGAGAAAATTTGCTTTGATAATACTTTGTCTCCTATATGTGATAATTCTAATGATACTTGTGATATTCTAAATCCACTACTGAAAGTATTCCTTTTGAAATACCTATGGAAATTGTTGAAATGGTTATGAATGAACGTTATGCAGGGGATGGAACAGTCCATCCACATGATCACTTGTTGAAACTTACAGAACTTTGTGAGTTGTTTGAGGTTGCAGGTTTATCAAGAGAAGATGTCATGAGGAAATTATTTCCATTTTCACTTAAGGACAAAGCAAAGAAGTGGTATAGGATGCTGGATGATCGTCCTTCGAATTGGAAACAGCTTGAATCTCTCTTTTACTCTAAATTTTATCCTCTTCATGAAGTGCATCTAGCTAGGAGTTACATTTTCAATTTTTATCCTCATGATAGAGAAAGCATTGCTCAAGCTTGGGGAAGACTGAAAACATTAATACTCAAATGTCCTAACCATGAGCTTCCTAAGGAAATAATTGTTACTAATTTTATGCAAGGCTTTCAGGTCATTACAAGGATTATCTAGATGCTTCTTCAGGTGGTTCTTTCACAAGTAAGAAGGTTGAAGCTAAATGGGATCTTCTTGAAACAATTCAACGCAATACTGAAGATTGGGAGAACGACAAAGGTAAAGAATCAGGTATAAACTTTGAGTATGATTGCATTAAGTCTTTCGCTGAAACTGCTAGTTTTCATGGGCTTAGTGCTAAATTTGGTCTTGATTCTCAAATTATTGTTGATTGCTGTAAAACCTTTGCTTCTCATATTAATATTCCTAAAGAGAATTGGGACATGTATCATGAACCTTTTAAAGACACTTGCTTGGAAACCGAAATTGTTACTAATGATTGCAATAAACATGCTCAAACTTCTGAAAATACTATTTCTTATAAGCATGTTAATTTTTGTGGAGCACTTAGACCTTGTGAAAAGAATAAAATCGAAGAGGAATATTGTATTCATCATAGGAATGAAAAAACTACAACATGGTACAGAGCTCTAAGTGATTTGGCTGAAAAAGTGTGTGCCCGCTATCCTTTTATTTGTGAACTTTGCTATAAAGAGGGTCATTTCGAATTTCAATGCTCAGGTTCTAATAAGGATATTGCGGGAGACTTTTGTGATAACATGATCACTCCTAATCAACATGATGAACTTACATTATTTTTGGGGTGTGAAGAGTTATCAAGAAAAACTTCTTCGTTAGATATGAGTGCTTTTGATATGAATAGCGTGTTACATGGATGTTATCTCTATTGTGTTAATAATTGCCATGCCAACACTTACATACAAAATATTATAAAAGATGGAACTACTTTACCAAAATATGAAAGGACTAATGTTTGTTTTACTCTTATTAATGAAAAAGAGGAAACGGTATCTTCCCCTAAGCATGTTGCTCCTATTATAGTTGTTGCTGATGAGTCTGATTTCGATGATGATCCTATGCCTGTTACTTATAGTAGTGATCATGATTGGGAAAAGCATAGTACTTTTGATATTGAAAATCTCTTTGGTACTAATTCTGAAAATGATGATGCTAATAATTACAATCATCCTCATAAAACTTGTCATAGTTATGGAAGGATCACCCAAAACCATCCAATTAATATACAACTTGTCTATCATGTTCGAGTTCTTTACAATGATCCTACTTCCATTGCTATTAATAATAAGAACTTTGCTTATGTGGAAAATATTGATACTTTTATGCATATGGATCATGGTAAGAATGTTTCATGTGATGGTTATATTGTAGATTTTATCAATGATGCTACTGAAAGTTTTTATGAGAGAGGGAGACATGACTTCATATACCACAATAATATTAAGTCTCCTCTCTCTTTGTTGAAAATCTTGAAGTTGCACTTGCTTTGCCTTCCTATGCTAGTCACTTTGTGCTTTATTGATTTATTTTCTTACAAGATCCCAATGCATAGGAAGTGGGTTAGACTTAAATGTGTTTCATATTTTTCTCTATGTGAGCATCATTAAAACTATCAAGCCTAGCTATATGGCTATAAAGAAAGCGCTTTACGGGAGGCAACCCGGTTGTTTTTGTTTGAGATTTTCTTTGAGTCCTCTTGCTGTAACAAGAGAGTAGTTTGTTAGTTTTGTTTCTGGATTTTTAATAAAGAACCAAGTTTTACCTATTTTGGGTTTGAAAAGTTGCTATTCATTTTCGGAGAGTTTTCTGCCTGCACGAAGTCTGTGCACGGTTTGATTTTTCATTTTTTATCTGTAACTCCGATTGAGCTGTAATTTGAACAGTAGCTTCAACTTTTCATCCTCTGCACACGTGATTTTTTCAGATTTTTCTGACAGTTTAAGTAGGGTAGAAAAATGCGTTTTGCTGCTGCTGTTTTTCTGGACAGATTCTGTCTTGATATTGTTTGATGCATTCTTTGAGCTTTTGCTTGAATCTTTTTGATTCAATTGAGTTTATGAGTAGGCATACAACATTATATACTCTCTGGACATTCATATGAATTTTTTCCTAAGGATTTTATGCAGCAAGGAACCTATTTGTTTATCACTACTAATATCACCCCACAGAAAAGAAATGGGAGAAACGGTGTTTTGAAGTTTTTTCACAGGGATTAGAGGAGCTGCACCAAGAGCTATCCAAGGATGGTGAAGACCATAAGCTTGGGGATGTCAAGACAACCCCACTAGACCAACACACTCTCGGTTTGCACACGTCTAACTTCTGTTTTTCGATCAAAGCACTTTATCGTATAAACTTGGAGCGTCTTTTTTTTTTTTGTTATTTCGGTTTGATTTTTATTTTAGACCACCACTATCATTTATATATGAGAGAGCTACTGGAAGTTTGGGTTGAATTATGTTGGATGCTATTAAATATATTGGGATAGGGATGTTTGAGTTGATTTTAAAAGATACATATAGTTGCATAATTCATGTGCTTTGAATGAATGTTAATTTGCAAGTGTGTTGTCAAGAGCTATCTTTTACCATGTTTAGATGTTGAATTTTAACTTTACTTGGTTTAACATGGATTGATTAGTTCTATGGACACTTATGCATGCATTTAGATGGTCAACTTTCTCCCTATTGCTAGCCCAAAAATTACAACAAGTAAAAAGCTTGTTTCCCAACACCTTCAACCAAAGTTTTTCCAGTGAGTCCACCATATCTACCTATTAGCTTTATGCTATTCCAAGTATGTTTATCATGTTATATTGTGTTATCTACATTTCTGAATTTAAATGCTTATGTTATTGATTGTCATGGGAAAAATTGGTTAAAAGCTCTCACGAACTTGATGCACAATTTACTTTTATTGCATTTAATAAGCATGAACCATTGTGATTAAAATTATGAAGTTGTGGGCTTGACAATAGTTTTGGTTGAGAGTTAGCCCATATGTGCTGTCACATGGCAAGCTTTCAACATTGCACTTATTTATATTTAGTTGATGTCATGTACTTTTGTTTATGGATGCCTATCATGGGTGAAATGAATGTGGATACTTAGTAAGTTCAAAGAGTTTGTATAAATGGTTAGAGAAATGCCTGGGCCGCTAATCTAAGCCATGCATCATTCATGGTGGAAATTTACAGCATAACCATAATGTTCATTCAGTGATGCACCTCATAATAAAAAGCTATACCCATAGTAAATAAAAGAGTGCTGAGATTGTTCATTGTCTGTTTGTCTTGTTGTTTTGACATGGGCTTGTTCATGTCAAGGGGCAAGAGGTACCCCAGTGCAGTTCTTGATGATACTATTATTACTTGCAATGACCTTTATTTGAATTTACTTTGTGGACCAAAGTGAGTAACACATGGTGTAGGTACTTGTATTCAAGGGACATGAGACATTCAACCAATACATTGTCAAGCACACCACTCATATTTGCTTTCACTTTAAACATTAATCATTCAAGATGCTATGATAGGGGTAATGAGAGCTCCACACCAATGACTACCACATTGCAAGCATTAACTTAAGTAGAAGTGTTTGGAAGTTAGATGAAACTTATTCATGCTTTACCTCTACTTATTTATCTATCCAAAGTGTCCACCTTTTATATTCAGTTTTCATAAGAAGTACTCTATGACCACCATAGGATGTTTTTACTTTTCATTATGCATACATTTGGTCCATAGTACTTTCTTCTATGTTACACTTTGTGAATTTATCATTGAACATCTTTACATTGAGTATTTGATATCACTTCATAATTTATCTTGCATATTGTTATTCCTTTGAAGAATGAATCATTTGACTCTATGTAGCAATAGTAATCACCTTTGATATCCATTGATAGTATTAAAATGCAAAGTCCATGTTAGTTTTATCACCTTCATACTCGGGACGAGCATGGGTTAAGCTTGGGGATGTTGATGCATGTAAAATGCATACATGAACTTTGCATTATTTTACTTCTATTCCAATCATATTTGCATCATATAAGGGTTATATCAATGTTTTATAATGATTTTGGGAATATTTCATAGTTTTCCCATTTATTTGGAATTAACCCTGTTTTCCAGAAAACGTCTTTTTTAGTGTTTCAGACTTTCCGGGAGCTTCGGGACTCCAAAAAGGGCAAGGCCAAAGAGCACGGTTCAGAATTTTCGAGACGAACGCAATGGGCTTAAATTGAAGACCAGAAGCCCAACAGGCTGGAAATTAGAGGGTCCCACGCGGCCTACTGTACCTGGCCGCGTGGGCCCACCTCTTTTCCCCCTCGGAGCTCCGTGGCCGTCGATCTTTGCTCCACCGACATAGTCTTGACCTAAAAACGCCTATAAAAATAGCCCCCGACGTTCTCTGGAAGCAGCGCCGCCGAAACACAGAAACCACGAAACAGAGACCTGGAGCTGCAGATTGGAGGGGGAAAACTCCGGCGGGGCGCTGCCGGGGTGGTCTCCATCTTCTCCAACGACTTCTCCACCGTCTCCATGATGAAGGGGGAGTAGTCCACCCCCTGGACTTGGGTTTGTGGTGGTAACTTATGTATCTCTCCTCTCTTTGAGCTTCACTAATTAGTACCGTATGAGCTGCTGAACATGATTACGGTCATCTATGTAATTCCTATGGTGGATATTGTGGTATGAGATGATTTGTTATGCATTTACTGTTGTGTTGGAACTTTTATGATTTGTCATACTTTGGAGATATTCTATGATGCATGTGATGGTTTGATTTATGCATAATGCCTTGTTTATCCTTGTCATGAGGTGATTGACACCACCAAGTGTGGATAGATGAGAGAGATGTGGTCATGCACACGAATTATGAATCATTGCACTAGTGTTTAGAATATTGTCCATTATGAAGTATGATGTATGTAGGTACGGGATGGCCGACGTGACACGCATATGAAATACAGCCCAACATCCTTTATCTGGGGGTAAAAAGGAAGAGTATGATGTGGGAGTGACAGCAACCACGCTAGCCTTACGAGGGTGACATAGCAACACAAATGATACTTCTTTCAACTATGTGTTTTAGGACATATAGCCATCATAAAAGCTACCATTAAAACATGACAATTGTGTGTACTTTATCCATAACATGATAATCACCATAGATGAGAGAGAGAGAGAGGATTAAGTGAACCCATGAACCCATGTCCATTGTTCCTATAAGAGAAAACCTTTGTCTTGTCCTCTTGCATTGAAGAGGATTGGGACACTTTTACATTCTTGTTTTGTTGCATTAAACTTCCATCCATTAAATCAACCATCTTGTTCCTTAAACTTGTTTAGTGCATAATCAACTAAAACTTGTGACACTTTAGTTGTAGGAATAGATAACTTTTCCTTCTTGCTCCTGCGGATCGATACCTTACTTCCACATTGAGAGGTGCTACAGTGATCCCCTGCTCTTGGGTGTTATCAGACATACATAACCATTATGGATGAGGAGCCACATGTCGGTGGCTGTAAGCTAGCCATGTCGAGGGAGAGGACGAAACGTCATCTTTGTCGTGTATTGTGACATCACCTTTTGTTGTTTATGGTGTCGTCGTTATTTTTTGTATAGTATGACCTTATTAGACGCCTACTTGAACATGTCCACGAGGCAGGTCTTTAGAGAGACACAAGGCACTACCCCGCTAGCAACACATGGCGCCTCGAAAGCATGACACCCATACCACCCGAAAGATGACATGAAGCATACTCCACGTGATCACCGGGAACACCATCTTGACGTGTGGCGCAATGGTAGGATGACACGTGGACAAACATTAACTCGGCGCGTGGACCATCCGTAGCTTGACACGTGGATCAACCTTAGGTTGAAGCACGGACAAATGATAGCTCGACGTGCAGACCAACCATAGCTCAACGCGTGGACCATCTGAAACTCGACACATGGACCATCGGAAGAGATCCACATGGTGCATGGCCTACCAACACGTGGCCAACTTGCTGCTCGCCATGTGACACTTAGGAAACATGTGTCATCGCTCGAATGTATGACAATACGTGTCTCACTGGTATGTACGCCACCTTTTTTTCTCCGTTCAGCCAGCCCATTAATTTTGAGACAAGGTTGTGTTTTAACCCAATTGTGACACCTTTAACATGATACGGCTCATCAAGTGACACTTTCAAGGCCCGTTTATTGGATATGCCCTATCAGGTTACCTCCCAGCCCTGCAGGAGGGCGAGCGGCAGGAGGTGCGGGGTGGCGCAGGAGCAGAGGTGGAGGGAGTCGGCGAGCGGCGCAGGAGGTGTGGCGGCCGCGGCGTAGAAGGCGCAGGGCAGCGCAGGAGCGGAGGTGCAGGGAGCCGGCGAGCGGCGCAAGAGGTGTGGCGGCCGCAGTGCAGGAGGCGGCCAGGAGGTGCGGCGGCTGGGGAAAGGAAATGAGCGAGCCTCGCTGGGGTCTGGGGAAGTTAGGGTTTTCTGTCCACTGACAGGTGGGGCCACGTGGGTCTGGGGAAGTTATGGCTGCTCTTTACTCAATGACAGGTGGGGTCACGGGTATGCGGGTTAAAGGTACGGGTTTGGTATCCCATACCCGCCTCCGCTAGACCCGTCGGGTATGGATTTTCCCCGCTAAGCTCCCCCGCGGGTTTTTTTCTTCACCAAACCCTCCCCATTTGACGCGGGTACCCGTCGGTTTAGCGGGTATCGGGTACCCATTGCCATCCGGAACTATATATAGGATATATAGGGGTCACAATGATTCAGCCCATAATTTAGCACGACCCGCAAGAACATTGCATCAACCACCCTCAAAATGATAAATTATATATGATCGCAGTTAGTTACCATTCAGCCTATAAGTTCCATATAATACATCGATACCGTATATACCATTGTTTACTGCGTCTCAAAATGAAATACGATCACAGTTCAACTTGCACCATCGCAAGATCAGGCATGCAAAATAACATTTCAACATGCATCATCGCACAACTATTTTTTTTTTTTGAACAAGGGGGAAGGACCCCGAAGGGTCCAGACTGCATTTAAACGGTGGGATTACAAATTACAACAAGGACCTCAAAGTAAAAGCAAATTACAACCAAGTCCCTAGACTTTACAAAAAGGACCTCATCTAAAATTTTAGGAACGCAATTAGGTCCTTCTCCACCGAGGAAGAAGAGCAGCTCGACACAGCGGCCGTCCGCGCCATCGCCGGGGACAACACCACTTGGAGAGGGTGCGACGTTGGGCGCCGCCGCAGAGCTGATGATGGGCCTCCTTAGCGGCACGCCTAGGTTCGCAGAAATAACAGTTCACATCACATGACCAGTTCACCATGCATGTTGTATTGGTTACTAGAATCACTAACTTTATTGCTCCACCATCGATCTTTTTCACAAAGTTAGAAGTACTCTCTTAACTTTCTTGTAACTTCCTATTTATCCCAAATAGGAAGACTAGGCAACCAAATAATACCTGTTTGGGCTGGGTGGGTAACCAAACATGCATCGTTGAACGACATATTTTAAGGTTCGTTAACCGATCGAGCTGAAGAAATTTCACAAGCTTAATTCTAAGCAATCCCGTGAACACTATTTGCATGACCGATATTCTTGAGCAACCGTAAGATTATGTTCCCTTTTCGCGATAATGTGAGACATGACCGTAAAACAAAATTAAGATACGATTCGAAAACCCTAATCGATGGATAGCCTGATAGGGATATTTGACAGTACCAAACTCAATAGAATGATTCTTCCGTAACAGTCTCGTCCCACCAAATCGATGGATGGAGATATTACCAATCTCAGTTATCCTCTCCGCGGGCTCCGGCTAGGCATGATTTTTGCTCGACTTCTCTATTCATGCGCGCTTTTGTTAATCTGATCATGGTACCCAGCCAAGCAAGGAGCACCTTTGAGGCACGGATGGATGCATGGTAAAAAGCATATACAAGTTAACAGTTATCTATCCTATCAGGATGCATGATAACCACTATCAGCAACTGATGCTGACACCTTTCGATATCATGCGTGCCTGCTTCCTTGTGGCTCCATCGACAGCCTTGCCCTAGCCAAAAAAGCTGCACCATGTATATATCCTGCTCAGCCGCATGATATGATGACTATAGACTGTACACCGTGCATATGTAAAGTGGTAATTGCAGTTCAGATTCAGCTTTGCTACCTATGGCAAATTTGGCAACGCAAGCCTGGAAACCCAGAAGTCATTTGTGTTACTTATTTGTTGAGAATTATGACGGGTATTAATGATTTTATTTAGTATTTGGTAAGTTGACTCTTAAAACAAAATCGATATAAATATTGAGATTTGTGTAAGCACAAGGGTGTAAGAAGATCTTCATCTATTCGTTATGAAGGTCGAAATAACTACTCCATCCGTCCGAGTTCAAGGGACGTGCACGTCGATTAAGGAAACATTTGATCAGTCAATAAAATATGAGATATATGCCATAAAATCAACGCCGTCAGATTCAGATTTAAAATAAGTTTTTTAATGGTATAAATTTTGGGTCACGTCTAGGTAGCAATCGTGGGCTAGTTAGTCTTTCGCAGCACTCGCCAGAAAAGGAAAGCGACCGTCCCGCAAAACGTCAGAAAACGGAAAGCGAGCATGACGCGTGCGCCCACCCGGCCACCCCGACCTGGTGCCATCCTCCATTGCGTCTCGTCCGTTTTGGCGCGAGATCCCAGCCAATATTGCCGCGCTCCAGGAACCCTAGGGGCTAGGGCCAGCCGCCGCCAAGCTGGGCGCCTTCATCGTCTCCTCCCCCTTCCCCGACCTCCTCCTTCTTCCTCATCTGTAAAAACCAGACAACAACAACAACAACAACAACAACAACAACAACAATAACAACCATTGTTGCTGCTCCCCCTTGTTGCTGGCGCTCCCAAATTGTTTCTGCCCCCAAATCTGGACAAAACCCAGTGTCTTCCTAGCTCAGGTCCCCATGGATCTGAAGGCTACTGTTTTCTTAGAAGAAACAACAAAAAAACCAAGGGAACAACGAAGCAGAACTGTTATGTCTCCATTTTTTGCCGTCTCTATTTTTGTAGCTATAGCATAGTTCAAAATCCTTCTAGGATCTCATGTAGAGCAACTAAAACCTACATGGTTTCCAACATGTGGTGGGTGGATCTGCACATCTTGACCTCAGATCCTTCCCTGGATCAATTTTAGGGTGGATCTGCACATGTTAATATAGAGGCAACTTATGAGATCCCAGGTACCAACTTAGTTCAATATGAAGATAACATTGCAGACAAAAATGATCAACATGTATAATGCAACTCCAGGAAAGCTAAGAGAGCATAGCTGAAACACATAGATTTGTAGAATGAGACACACTGCGAAGTGAGAACTCTGAAAAGCAACAATTACTGGATGTAGAAGCAACTTAAATTGAAACAAGAACACAACTTAGTAGCAATAACTGATCAACATGGGATACTTTTGGTCCATGTAAACTAGGCAGTCATGAACCATGGTATGTCTCCAACTTAAGACCATGTTGGCTGCAATCTTGATGCAATAAAAATCTCAGTAGCAACATAGTACAAAACAAAACAGACAAACTTTGGCTGCTGCTGGTGCATGAATTCGACTAAAAAGTGCCATAGTATATACAACTTCATGCGAAATCCATGTATGCAATTTGAGTAGTGCTTCCCTGTTCTTACTCTTGCTTCATCATCTGACATCCAATGTCTAGCACTGCACCTGGGGATAGAAACAAAAAACCATCACTAGTTGGTACAAACATGGTACTCGATCTAAGATAAAATGCAGGCAACTTTATGTTTTTGCTGACATATAGTGCTTTCTTTACTTATGTTTGTTCAGATAGAAAATGTAACATTGTGCTTTCTGTACCTATGTTTGTTCATATAGAAATATAAGTTGGTTGCTCTTTATTTTTTTGCGGATGATAGACCTGGACCTGAACGAGTCCGCTGATGGCCTCGAGGGTGACATGGAGACACCATTTTGCACACAACCAGCAGTGGGGGAGACAGTTGAGGAATCGCCGGACCCAGCTGAGGGTGAGCATGTAGATTTGGATGACGAATGTAGTGCAAGGGGACCGCAACACAATGCGCCCCCTCCAGATCCATCTTACCACAGTGTACCCAACACTAACGTTCCTACAACATCGACTACTGACCCTAGTTTGACAGAGGAGGGCTGTGTTGGGGGTGGGGTGAACGAAGTAGTTGTTTCCAGTCCGCAGCAACCTTTCATGGGAATGAGGTTCGATACAATAGCTGGTGCCAGAGCTCACTACAATGCATGCTTTGAGGTTAGGGTTCTCTATAAAATCGAATACGTCGAAGGGGGCGGCTTACACCAATGTGTTGGAAAAGCAACAATTTGTTTGCAACAAACACATGGCGCCTAAATCTGAAGAAGAAATCGAGAAGGAGAGACTGAATGTAGTGGAGAATGTTAGTTCTGTGCAGGTGGACAGTGACGATGATGGTGATGCTAAAGCTGGCAAGAGCAAAAAAGAGTGGTAGCAAGTTTGGCCAGAGCTACGATGTGCAACCCTTTTCTGTTTCATGGTCTCCTGCCCCAGCTTCTCATCTCTGATATCTAGCATCTCCAACACGAAATAGTGTCGTCAACTTCTCTAGTGCAGTGTCGCTGCTGAAGTGATTCAAAATAATAAAGATTCAGTCGATATCACATTCAAGGATCATGGTAGCAAAAATAGCTTATCACATGATGAAACATGCATGAGCAAGGGACCAAAAAACTACGAGGCCTACTCCCCTAAGGAATGTGCAATAACTTAGTACTAACATGTAATAAACTTAATTTATGGCAAAACGACACCTAATGTGGGGATAAAAAATGCATGTTCATGTAGGAAAAAACACAACACTAAGCACCCATCCAACCCAACTCACTATAGAACAGTAGGTAAACGAATCTTACGATGATTGCAAAAATTAACTTAACAAGGGGCCAATGAGTAAATTAGCAGTAAGCAACTTGTTTCTCTTTGGGAAGTGATTGTTGCTGATGGATAGTCATTGTTGCTGTAAGATGTGTTGTCGTTGCAGCTTGAATACTCTTTAGTGCAGGCATTACTTTCTGAATTGTTGCTGGGAAAGAAGTAGTTGTACGACCCCCAGCCGTGGTCGCTGCTGCGTATTTTAAAGTTGCCTGTTGGATGGTCTTTGTTGCTAGGGCAGTGCTGGTTGTACAGACTGATGGCATGGTTGCTGCAATATGTGTTGAAGTTGCCGGTTGGATGGATTTTGTTGCTGACAATTTCCCTTAAATTGAAATTGTTCCTGAGGCAGTTTTGGTAGAATTTGGTGTGCCACCTTGAGAGGAGACAATAAGCAACTTAATGAAATAGGATGAGTAACTAATCAAATACGGATGATTGCATGGTGAAGCAGGAAAAAACATAATGAAAAAGGGGAGAATAAGCAACTTACTGAAATGGGATAAGCAACTTAATGAAACGGGACAATAAGCAACTTAATGTAAGTACACCCCCATAATCTGTAAAAACCTTGCTACTCATACTCTGCGGCTACTACTGATATGCAAACTTATAGGTGTGTTTTTGGCTACATCAAAACTTAGTGCCACCATGCACTGCAACTTAAAAATACCCATACTCTGCAACAAAGTTACTACGTACTGATCTACAACTTAATACTCATGCTATGCACCTTGAGAGCTACTGCTCTGCAACTTATATGGCGACATGGCGTGTTTTGCCTGCATCAAATTAGTGCGCCCGTGATCTACAATTTCCTACTCGTGCTCTGCAACGTAGACATTCAACCTCTGCAATTTGCTATTCCTGAACAAAAATCCCCACCGAAAACCACCGTAGACCCACTTTTCAGGTGAGAACTCCCGTCATCGATTAAGCCGCCGAACTCTCCACCGCTTGTCGCACCGCACGGTCGCGCCGGTTTCTGCCGCCCTCGGACGCGCAGATCCGCCGAGCTCCCCGCACTACCGCGTGGGCTCGCTCTCCGCCGCCAATCTCCCCGCTCGCACGCCCGGGGTAGATTTCTGGCTCCCGAGCTCGCCAAATCACGTACGGGCTCGGTTCTCTCCCTCCTCTCAATTTCGCCGAACTCCTCACGTCGGCGTTGATCTCGCCGAATTCGTCGCCGGCGAAGGAATCGCGAAATCGCCGGAGCTAAACCAGAAAGCAACTTAGTATAAAACTGGTTGCAGCTAACATTATGAGCTCCTTGCCTACACAGTTTCTTATCATGGGGCTGCAGCAACTTGGTACCAAACTGGCTGCAACTGATGCAATAACCAGAAAGCAACTTAGTACAAAAAAAACCATCTTGGTTCATGAATTTTTAGATCATTGACTAGTGCATGATATGGTGTCTTTTAGGCCTAGTACCAAAATATGTACTCCCTCCATTCCAACTTAGATGACTTCCATTTGTCTACATGTGGATGTAGCTAGACATGTTACAAGTATAGATACATCCACATTTGGACAAATAGAAGTCATTTAATTTAGAACGGAGGGAGTACAACTTCAAAATGAAAATCCATGTGCAACTTCATATGAATCCATATCACCTTCATACAAAAAGAAAAGCACAACTCCTGCCCGTTCCTTGCTGCTGCCTGCTCCTTACTGCTCCATGTCGGCCGGTGTAGAGGTTGGCGGAGTAGTTCAGGTAGCGCAGGCCATGGCAGCCGGCGAAAGAGTGACGGTGGGAACTGGAATCTGCCACCAGTGAGGGAGTTTCTCGACAGGTTCAGGAACTGCAGCGCGCCGCAGGAGGCCAGAAACGCCTGGGACAGCGCCGCATTGAAGGCGCATGCGAGAGGTTGCCGTAGAAGGCATTGCCGCGCAGGTCGAGAAGTTGCAGGACCCCATCCCCGAGGAGAAATTGTGTGTACCTGTTATCGTCGATGATGCCGGCGACCTCACGACCGCTCGCCCCACCGCCGAATCTCGCCGCAGCTCGCCTCACCCCCAGTCGCGCAGATCCATGCGCGCGTCTTGCACGGGGTCGCTATCCGGCACAGACTTCACCGCCTTCACGCGAGAGCTCCGTCTCCTCGGCGCGGAGCTCGCCGGGGTCGCTCCCCGGCGCGGAGCTCCCCGCACTCGCGCGGAGGTTCGCTCTCCGCCACGGAGCTCCCCCGCCCTTGCGCGCGTGCTCGCTCTCCCGCGAGGAGCTCCCCCGCCCTCACGCTCGCTCTCTGCGTCGCTCACCGAGCTCGTCGCCGGCGACGGATTTCGCGAAATCGCCGAAGAACCATAGTTAACTGCGGATTTAGTTTGTCTGAAATGAGGGACAGGGGAAATGGATAGAGAGGAACCCTGTCCGCTGTCCATGTGTGCGGGACCCACCCATCACGGGCGGTCGGAACCGGACAGCGTCAGGACGCGTTTGATCGACGGATCGGACGGACACGGTGCGATTGCTCGCTGAGACGAGGTAGCACCCGTGCATTCTTTAGCATTTGGGATAAATTTTTGTGACATCATTTTTTAATTTGTTGACAAAATTATTGATCAATTTTTTTCTTAAACTACATGTACCCTCCTTAAACTGGGAAAGAGTGAGTAGTGAAGTCGAATGAGAAATAATCACTCAGCTTTGTTTAAGGAGGGTGATTGAACCATGGAGTTCATTTGACAAACGCAGAGATTGCACGACCTATTTATCAGATGTCCATTTATTGTTCGTCTGGGTATCCAAGTTGGCGACAACTAGGATTCTAATTAACTACGGATTTGATAGTGATGATCGACACTAGTACAGAAAAGGCTATTAGTGACGCACCAATTTGGTATTCTGTGGCGCACCCCAGAAATGCTGGGTGCGCCACAGAATTCTCGCCACAAAAATTATTTCTGTGGCGCACCTGGCTTGGTGCGCCACAGAATTCTCACATTTCTGTGGCGCACCTGGCCTGGTGCGCCACAGAATTCTCAAAAAATTCAAAAAATGCAAAAAAATATAAAAAGTTTCAAAAAAAAATCCAGAAAAATCAGAATATGAAATAATATGAAAAATCCTAATTATTGGAATTAGGATTCAGATTATAATTAACTACATATATGAGAGTGATGATCAAGTACACAAACCGATAATTCAGTTATTGTAGTTAATTAGAAATTTAGAACTAAACGCACTGGGGTGTTTGCTTTCTTTTAACTCCCTTTGGCTACTCATAGTGGGGAGTAACATACTCCCTCCGTCCTCAAATAAGTGGACGTTTAGGTTTGAAATTTTTCCACAAAAGAGTATACATCTAGATTCCCAATACACTTTGAAGTGGAAAAATGCTTCTCTCTCGTCACACGAGAATCAAGGCCAATAATATCTAATGCATGGTATTCTCATTTTCTACATGCACTTAGCTCATTGGAGGTGGGACAATTAAGGAAGAGAGAGATGGTGATTTGTCCACTTATTTGAGGACGGAGGGAGTAGAGTAGTAACATGTACATGTTACTAGTCTATGTTATTACCTCTATAATGGATAGTAACATATATGTGGTGTCATGTAAGTGTGCATTTATTATATTGTAGACTCATATTGCATTGGGATATGTGATGTTACAGTAACTACCTATGTTACTCCATTTGCCTCTCTCTTCATTAATTGCATGCCACATCATTTTTTTGCTTATGTGTCATCTATGTTACTAGCTATGTTACTCCTACTATCGGGTAGTCTTTACCCGAGAATCTCGAGACGTGAACTTCCGTTGATCCCAAGAAGTGAACTCAAAGGTAAATATCCTTTATGTAGGAAATAAAATCCAAGAAGTGAACTCATTGTTTCAGTTGACGTTTGAAACCCGTTCTATCAATACCAGCAGGCACCACTAAATAAGAGACATGCAACCCCAAACTGTATAGTATTACATCTGTTTATATTAGGTTAATAATATTTGAAAAGCAATCAAGGCGTTGTAGTATAGTGTTAAGTATTCCCGCCTGTCACGCGGGTGACCCGGGTTCGATCCCCGCAACGGCGTTTAATATTTTTGTTTCACAAATCTGAACATGCAATGCAAGGCTCCCTTCCTTGGCCCAACTAGCGCGCGCGATGTTGACTTGGGCTCCTAGCCTCCTAGGCGTGTATCATGATTACGGACGACCAGGCTTGTATGTTTTCGCTCGTCGGCAACGGCGTGAAAGCCTCTGTGAGAATCGGAAAGTGCAGATGGAGGCGAGTTATAGAGCTCTTTATTTTTGAAAATCATATTTTAAAGATTCAAAAATATGATTACCGCACCGTGCCTAGCATGTTATTTTTCCACTAGTATTATTAGTTGCAACCCAACTCGATGTATGGCCTGCCGGAGTAGAATGCTGGCATGTGGAAAATCAGGATGGCGTTACACGATGGAGCGCAGGGTCTCGCCGTACGCTCCACCGCATACTTTCACAGCCCAGGGGCTCCTTCGCACCAGAAATGATGCATGCCGGATCAAACCTCGGCCTACTCTTTAAGGCGACCGGGTAAATAGGTTTGGCAGCTCAAGGGCGTGTTTGGTTGCTTGCAAAACATTCATGCAGGCTTGGGGAGTCAATTTGGGCATGTTTGATTGTCTCGGGCTTTCGCGCACCGCGATTTGGACTGCACGAACCGTTAAAAGGCTCCCGTCGGCTGCCCCCGAAGGAATGGCCGGTTTTGTCAGGGCACACGCGTTCGCTAAAAAGCGATGTGGTAAATTTCGTCAACGTCTGCCGATCCACTCGCCCTATATCACCACGTTCGGCTCACCGACAAAACCACGTCATTATTCCCCCTTCGAGCTCTCCGTCCCGACGGCGAAGCTTTTTCAATGACGTGAAGGTAAGCGACGTGATCTTACCTCTTACTGCTCTTTTATGAGCCGATCCCGGCCTCCTTCGCGACTCCGATGGTTGTAAGTACAGAAGTACCCTTAAGCTCTAGCACTTGTATCTTAGATCGGTGTTCGGTGAGCATCTATTAGATATGTAGGTGGTATGGTAGATTTTGCAAGTATTGCTTCATAATTTTGTGTGATCATTGTAGATCATGATGTAAAGGATTTGGTGGTTTTTGCAAGCCTTGCTTCATAAGGTATGTCCTTTTTAAGATCTCCGGGTGATACCGGTCAAGAAAAAAAAATCTCTCAGTGGTAAAAGATAATGGAAAACGTTGTTTGACAGCTGGCTGTAGCTAGAGCCGGTCTGTCCTCGCGGGTTTCGCGCACTGCCCATCTTTATCCTCTCGCGTGACCACACGGACGACAGCCGCCCTTCTTCCCTAGCTCCAGCGCCCGCCTCCCTCTAGCGCCGCCGCCGGTCGTCCCAGCTCGCCGTGACCCCTTTGCTCCCCCTGCCTCGGCTGCCCCATCTTGAGCTCCACACCCCCGCCAAGAGGTTCACGACCACGCCGCCGCCCTCCAGTCGTCTGCATCTCCTCCGGTTCTCTGTTACCCCCTGTTTGACAGCGCTGCCCGGCTGCTCTCCTCTGGCCCACGCCGCCCTTCGTCGCCCACACATCACAGCCACCGTCTCGCCATTTAGGACCATGGCCGGCCGAGCCCCGCGCCACCAAGCTCCATGTCGGTCGCACCAAGAGCAGCTGTGGCGGAGGCGTAGAGGAGGACAGGGGTGGCTTTGGCGACTAGCGGAGACGCAGAGGAGGACGTGGGCCGCAGCTCCCGCCCGTGCTAGTCGCTGCTGCTGCTAGCCATGGCCAGGCGGCACCTCCATGGTCGAAGGTCGGTTTTGGGGATTTTTTTGTCGATGTTGCATACGGTGTTGCTTTTTGCTACATGTGTGTATAGCCTCTGTTGTGTAAGAACGTGCAAAGTGCTACAATGATTTTTACAAAATTGATGTTGTATTGACATTTTGCTACAACAAATGGGGATTTGTTGCATAGTTTGTTGGTTTTTGCTACATGGGTGTGTTTAAAGTGCTACAACGTTTTTTGCTACACGTCGCAAGATTTCTACATATTCATGAAATTTTGCTACACATGCTACATGCGTACAAAAATATATTTTCGTTCGGAATTTTTTGCTACACTGATCGGGCACATATTTTCTAAAATTTATTTTGCTACATACGATGTTACATACATGCTGAAAAATGCTACATATGAAACGTTTTTACTACATAGATCGAACGTGCGGGAGCGATCCACTCAAATGGATCCGACGGTGGAGGCGGCTGTAGCAAAGCTGCTACAGCGGAATGTCGGCCAGCACTACAACCATAGCCATAGTAAATTCGTCGACGCAGAAAGCCATTGCAGACAGGCCCATTAACCCACGCTCATACGGCCCAATATAACAGCAGCAGGCTTTGCGTATAGCCGCGCATGTGATAAATCCAACCCGACACGTCAGTTAAACCCTAATCCAACGCGCCGGTCGCAACTCGCCGGCGGCGCCGCCGCCGAATCCCGTCCGCCGAGGCAGCAGGGAAGCGCGGGCGGTTGCACCCCGATGCGCTCAATCTAGCTAGCCAATCTTCTCTCTGTCCCAGAGAAACTAGATCAGATGGCGAAGAAGAGGAAGCAGCGGGGTGACGCCGCCGCCACGGAGGCGCCAGAGAAGTTGGCCGACGGCGAGGCTCCCGCGGCCGCTGCTGATTCAGGTACGCCGAGGAAGACCAGCAGACGGAGGGGCGGCGACGCCACGGACGAGCAGGACGCGTCCGCCGCCGTGCACGCACCCTGTCCTGCTGATTCAGGTACGCACGTATCGACGCCTCGCTTTAGTTGGAGCTGAAATTGCACGCGTATGTGACTACGGTTAGATAGGGTTTATCCATGTGGGAGTCGAAATGCTTTGCTTCCTGCCATGCCGATTTGTTTTTGTTTCTTGGCTTACGTGGAGAAGAACTGACTTATTGCTTCTGCAGGAAGGAGACATCGGACAGGGAGGGGAAGAAGCCTAGGCTCGATAAGCAAAAGAGAAAGAGGAATCAAACTCCTTGTGTTTCTCCATCGGATGCTGCTGCTGCTGCCATGGGTAAATCCGGTGATGACTGCGCAAATGGGGATGGTGTTCCAAAAGACGCTGAAGTTAGTATGATTCCAAGAAATGGGGACGATCCAAACTGTCTCGAGGTAAACATTGGAGAGAAAGGGACAACAGAGATGAAGAAGCCTAAGCGCAGGAAAAAGAAGAAGAAGAAGAATATGCAAGAGGCATCCCCTTCTGCCGTCTCTGGTAACGATGCTCTTGAGGTTGACAAATCCACAACTGACTGTAAAGATGTGGAAGATGTACCAGGAGATGACAAAACTGTCAGGAATCCCAGGAATGAAGAGGATCGAGGTTTTTCTTCTGTAGAAATCGCAGAGCAGGAGATAGAGGTGAGGAAGAAGAAGCCTAGGCGCAGGAAACGGAAGAATAACAATCAGGAGCAATCCCCTTCTGCTGTAGCAGATGGCGACGTGGTTGTGGTTGGTAACTCTGGAAATGACTGCATACATGGGAAAGGTGTTCCTGGAGTTGCTGACGTTAGTATGAATTCCAGAAATGGAGAGGATCAAGACAGCCCTGAGGTACACATTGCAGAGAAAGAGACACCACAGAGGAAGAAGCCTAAGCTCAAGAAACCAAAGGAGAATAAGCATGAGCAATCTCCTGCCGCTGTGTCTGATGATGTTGCTCTTCAGCCACACAAATCTGGAAATGTCTGCGTTGATGAGGATGACCCTTCTGGAGATGCTCAAGTTAGTATGGGCACCAGGAATGTAGAAGATCCATACCGTCCTGAGGTCAACATTGCAGAGAAGGGAACACATGAGAGGAAAAAACCTAAGCCCAAGAAATGGAAGAATAAAAAGGAAGGATCGTCTTCTGTTGTACTGGATGCTGGTGCTGTTGTAGCAGATGAATCTAGAAATGGCTGTACGGACGGGGATGCTGCGCCACAAGATATTGAACCTAGTATTTGCCCCAGAAATGACGGGGATCCAGACTGTCCTGTGGTGAACAATGCAGAGAAGGGGATACAAGAGATGTGTAAGCCTAAGCGGAAGAAACAGAAGAAGAACAACCAGGAGCAATCACCTTCTGCTATGTTGGTTGCCAGCGATGTTGTGGTGGATAAATCTGGACATGCCAGCACAAATGTGGGAGATCCATCAGGGGGTGCTGATGTTACTATGAGACCCAGAATTGGAGAGGGTCCAGAATATCCCAGGTTAAACCTACTGATGATTTGTTGCAGGGAAATAAAGTGAATAAAGACTACTCTCAGAAACAGATGAAAAATAAGCACGAGCAATCCCCTTCTGCTGCTCCGGATACTTGTGCTGTTGTGGAGGATAAATCTGTAAAGAGTTACATAGATGGGAAAGGTTTACTAGGAGATACTGAAATTAGTATGAGTCCCAGAAATGGAAAGGATCATGACTGTCCTGAGGTAAACATACCTAATGAATTGGTGGAGGGAAATAATGGGAATAACGATAACTCACAGAAACCTAAGAACAAGAGACGGAAGAGGAAAAGGAGCGCTTCAGTAGCTGTTACTGAGACACCTCCGATGGGTGATGTCAGCTCAGATGAAAGGAAGGATGTGTGTAAGACACGCTCCATGGAGGTTACAGACAAGACGGTTATTATTTCTGCAACCTCCACCTCAGGAGAAAATCACAAAGAAAATATCCGGAACATCTACTCACCAGAAGGGTCGCTTGTAAGGTTTCAGAGGAAAAAACTCTTATTCTTGATCTTAATGGTATACTTGCGGATATCAATACAGACAACCACGTCCATAACATGGCTGATGGAAGGGTTCGAGGCAAAATGGTAAACTTACATATTTATTATTCCTTGTACAACACTTGTTCTTGGTATAATTTTGGATTGGAATATCTAACTCAAGATGCTAATATCCTACGATTTTCTATTGTACCAGTCTTCAAAAGAAATTATCTTGATGATTTTCTGAGTTTTTGCTTCCAGAACTTCGAGCTAGGGATATGGTCGTCGAGAATGAAGTACTGATTCTATTCCCATACACAATTCCTTACTTGCCCTGATGTCGCTGCAGTCCTAATTGCAATCTTCTAATTCTCCAGAGTAAATGTGGATGCTGTTGTTGATATCCTTATGAAAGATCTCAGGCGGCACTTGGTGTTCTGCTGGGTAAGTAATGGAAACGCATCTATAATTGCTGCTTCTAATTTCTGTCTGACTTGTTTTATTTAATGGTTTCCACTTGGAGAATAATTGCAAGAAGGCCACAGGCGATGTTCATTGTAGTCCAGGAAATGTTTGAAAATGTTATTTGCATTGCTATATTATTTTTGTTACGAATTTAGTTCCTTTCTGAAATCACTCAGGGGTCTTAATGTGTTCACTGCTCTAATTTGGCCAGGACGTATCTAAATGCACTACTACTAACTGTGCTACTCTTGAAAACAACCGCAAACCGTTAGTATTGAAGGAACTAAAGAAACTGTGGAATAAAGAGGACCGTAATCTTCCATGGGAGCAAGGGGAATTTTCACCTTCAAATACTTTGCTTGTGGATGATTCCCCTTACAAGGCTCTTCGCAATCCGGTAATGAGTTTGCCCCTGTTCCTGTTGTGTTATCATGCTAAGCCATCTTTCGCTATTGACATATATTTTCTCTTGAAATCTTTATTGTGCAGCCATACACTGCCATTTTTCCACAATCCTACACCTATCATAACAAGGGGGATAATTCATTGGGTCAGATACATTTTAAGATTATTTTACCGTTTTACACGCATTGAAATCATTAATGCTGATTCTTGTTCCATAAACAGGACCAGGTGGAGATCTTCGTGTGTATCTAGAGAACATTGCTGCTGCAGATGATGTTCAGCGTTATGTTCAGGAGCACCCTTTTGGTCAACCTTCCATTACAGAGAGTGATCCACATTGGAATTTCTATGCGAAAATACATTACAGCCTGGATAGCGCTGGCAGGAAGTTTTGACTCTCAAGTTTTGTTTGTTCACTTGGCATGGCTACTTGTAGGCTTGTTTTGTTGCATGCATAGATCAGTGGTCAGAGGATATGGTTGATTCATACAATTTTGATACTCTGTGTCGATTCGGTCCGTGCTTATCCTGAGGTAGTGTTCACGAGGAAGCACCTAATACTTCACATGTACTTTAGTTACACATGTTGACATGTGTCATTGGTCATTTGTTCCCCTGCGTCAAGGATAACAGGGTTGTTGTAATAGTTAGATTTCATTTTTTCTTTTAAATTGGTCAACTGTGCTGTAAGGATGTTGCCGGTTCGTAATTTTTCTCCTCTGTCTAAGTGCTGTAATATTTTAGGAACTTCAGTACCTCCAATGCTAGTGGCACACATTGGTTAAACTCACCTACATTGCAAATGAAATCGTTTTTTCAGTGGTGTATATGTTAGGACTGCAAATATTCTTTACTTTCTGCCAACCGTTTCTCTTGAGGAGATATCTCGTACTCTTGCTATTTTGTTCTGAACTGCCCAAATCTGGAATTCCTTTCAGAGATACCCTGTGCGTGGCATTTTGTGCAAGACACTTCCAAAGAGCAAAGGCTGTCATTTTCTGAGCATTTCTTGTCATTATGATGGTAATTTATTATGATTAGCAAGTACTATACTTTGTCGTTTGCATGCTTATGAAAAAACTGGTATTGCTGGTTGAGACAGGTGAATATATGCATAAATTGTTGCCACGATGCTTTATATGTGGACCAGCAGTCCAATTCATCACAAAGAGATGAACATGTCTCTGTTCATGCTTCCAAAAATCATTGTCTACACTGTCTGATAGTGCATGATTAACTCAGGTATATCATCTGACGTGCATGAATGAATGAAGATACCCATCCTTTGATGGAGCAGGAATCAACTATTGAAGATCTTACCCAATGGTAAGTGGTTCCATGCAGCTTGCATTGGTTGGTACTGATGAATGGCAGCAGCAAGTGCGTGATCTTCTGACGAGTCTGTTTTGATGTCAAGTGCAGGTTCCCGACTCGGTCACGAGTTTTGCATTCTCGAGTGCAGTGTGCTATTCACTGAACTTGCGGGCATGCAGCACATCCTGGGGAAAGCAAAGCTCCCACCTGATCCAGCTGAAATCTTCATTCGGTACCCTGTTCTGATGCTAGCCAAAAGCTTGTCACTCAGTTTGAGTGGTTGCAGATGATGTTAAGCTGCCCAGCTTTAGTTCCTGTTTATGACATATCAGGCATAGTGAAGCATCTAAATATCGGTGATATGGCCGATGTTTCGGTTTCAGTCGTCTGACGATACAGACAGACTCCGCATATAGTTCGGGAAATCTGCATATTCACTCATAAGTCGAACCAGTATCCTATGTCTCCAATAATAATTTGTGTATATTAGGGCAACTCGACCCATTTCGGACAAAAACGGTCACTTTTTTTTGTCGTTTTTGTCCGTTTGGGTCGAGCGACGAACACCAAATGACCGTCCCTGTCCGCGCTCCATTGAGGCAACCCAACGCGGCCGACCCATTTGGGTTTTTTTATAGGTTGATATATTGATAGCAGGCCTAAAAACCGTTCTGGTTACATGGGAGGGCCACAAACGGCCTTTTTACAATATAGATAAAAAACTTGCATCTGCTGGCCGCCGCCGGATGGCCTACTCGTCGTCGTCGCTATCGATGAAGACGTACGGCGTCGCGACCCAGAGATGGGCCGGCGGCACACGTGGCGGTGGCGTTGGAGGCGGCTGCTGCTCCGACTGCTCCTTGCTAGCGCTAAGTTGACGAGGGAATATCTCCCCGGCAACAGTGCCAGAAACAATGCTTGTACGTCACACGTCAGTTGGGAACCCCAAGAGGAAGGTATGATGAGTGCAGCAGCAAGTTTTCCCTCAGTATGAAACCAAGGTTTAATCGAACCAGTAGGAAAACGAGGTTTGCTTCGAAGGTGTTGGTGAAGGAGTGTAGTGCGGCGCAACACCAGGGATTCCGGTGCCAACGTGGAACCTGCACAACACAATCAAATTACTTTGCCCCAACTTAACAGTGAGGTTGTCAATCTCACCGGCTTGCTGAAAACAAAGGGTTAAACGTATCGAATGGAAATGATGTTTGTTTGCATAAAACAGTAGAGAACAATGATTGCAGTAGATTGTATTTCAGATGTAAAAGAATGGACCGGGGTCCACAGTTCACTAGTGGTGTCTCTCCAATAAGATAACTAACATGCTGGGTAAACAAATTACAGCTGGGCAATTGACAATTGATAAGTGCATATAACATGCATGTGTGAGCTGTGGTGTCTACTATGAGATTCATTTGGGCATTACGACAAAGTACATAGACCGCTATCCAGCATGCATCTATGCCTAAATAGTCCACTTTCCGGTTAACATCCGTACCCCTTCCAGTATTAAGTTGCAAGCAACAGACAATTGCATTAAGTAATGTGCGTAATGTAAACAATACATTCATCCTTGAATAAAGCATTGCTGTTTTACCCCTAGTGGCAACAACACATCTACAACCTTAGAACTTGCTGTCACTATCCCAGGTTAAATAGAGGTTGAACCCAACTATCATGCATAAATACCCCCTCTTGGAGTTACAAGTATTCACTTGGCCAAGGCTTCAACAAGTAACGGAGAGCATGCAAGATCACAAATGACATAGACATGATAATATAATATTCAGCTCCACATAGGTATCAATATAAGTCAGATCCCAGCAAACACAACATGTAGCATTACAATAAGATGATCTTGATCATGATAGGCAGCTCACAAGATCTAAACATGATGGCACAAGTGGAGAAGACAACCATCTAGCTACTGCTATGGACCCATAGTCCAAGGATGAACTACTCACGCATCACTCCGGAGGCGGGCATGGCGATGTAGAGCCCTCCGGTGATGATTCCCCTCTCCGGCAGGGTGCCGGGAAGAGCTTCAGAACCCCCCGAGTTAGGGTTGACGACGGCGGCGGCAGCGAATATGTTCTGGATGAAAGGCTCGGTGTTTTAGGGTTTTCACGTCTCGGGGAATAAATAGGCGAAGGGGCGATGTCGGCGGACCCCCGAGGGGCCCAAACCACCAGGCGGCGCGGTGGGCCCACTGCCGCGCCGCCTGTGGTTTGGCCACCTCGTGGCTCTTCGTCTCTCCTTCGGACTCCGTGTACGTGCTGGAAAAATAGGGACTGGCCTTTTGTTTCGTGCAATTCCGAGAATATTTCCAGAAGTAACTTTCTGAAACCAAAAACAGCAGAAAACAGGGAACTGGCACTGTGGCATCTTGTTAATAGGTTAGTCCCAGAAAATGCATAAAAGTGATATGAAGTGTATATAAAACATGTAGCAAATGGTATAATATAAGCATGGAACAGCAGAAATTATGGATACGTTGGAGACGTATCAAGCATCCCCAAGCTTAGTTCTACTCGTCCTCGAGTAGGTAAAACGATAACAACAAATAATTTCTGAGGAGACATGCTTTCACACAATCTTGATCAATATATTGCAAGGCTCATGTCATGAATGAAGTGACTCAAAGCAATGATCTATAGTTTGCTAACAAATAGATAAAGAGTAAACAATGAATCATATAAGCAAAAACTTTTCATGAATAGTACTTTCAAGACAAGCATCAAAAAGTTTTGCATAAGAGGTAACTCATAAAGCAATAGATTCAAAGTAAAAGGCATTGAAGCAACACAAAGGATGATTAAGTTTCAGCATTTGCTTTCAACTTGTAACATGTATATCTCATGGATAGTTGTCAACATAAAGCAATATAACAAGTGCAATAAGTAAATATGTAAGAATCAATGCACACAAAGTTGACACAAGTGTTTGCTTCTAAGATAGAAAGGAGTAGGTAAACTGACTCAACATAAAGTAAAAGATAGGCCCTTCGCAGAGGGAAGCAGGGATTAAATCATGTGCTAGAGCTTTTTAAGTTTTCGAAAGCATATAGAGAGCACAAAATAAGTATTTGAGAGGTGTTTGTTGTTGTCAACGAATGGTAGTGGGCACTCTAACCCCCTTGTCAACCAGACTTTCAAGAGCGGCTCCCATGAAGGACGTTATCTCTACCAGCAAGGTAGATCATCCCTCTTCTCTTTTGTTTACACATGTATTTTAGTTTCTTTATAGATGACACTCCTCCCAACCTTTTGCTTACACAAGCCATGGCTAACCGAATCCTCGGGTGCCTTCCAACATTCACATACCATGGAGGAGTGTCTATTTGCAAATTAAGTTGCTTACTGATAAATCAGGGCAAAACATGTGAAGAGAATTATTAATGAAAGTTGTAATTAATTGGGGCTGGGCACCCCGTTGCCAGCTCTTTTTGCAAATTATTGGATAAGCGGATGTATATGCCACTAGTCCATTGGTGAAAGTCTGTCAGAAGTAAATGACAAGATTGAAAGATAAAACACCACATACTTCCTCATGAGCTATAAAACATTGACACAAATAAGGAGTAATAAAGTTTTGAATAGTTTAAAGGTAGCACATGAAATATTTACTTGGAATGGCAGGAAATACCACATAGTAGGTAGGTATGGTGGACACAAATGGCATGGGTTTTGGCTCAAGTTTTGGATGCACGAGAAGCATTCCCTCTCAGTACAGAGTTTAGGCTAGCAAGGTTGTTTGAAGCAAACACAAGTATAAACCGGTACAGCAAGAATCACATAAAAACATATTGCAAGTATTATAAGACTCTACACTGTCTTCCTTGTTGCTCAAACATTTTACCAGAAAATATCTAGACCTTAGAGAGAACAAATATGCATCCCAAGTCTCAACAAGCTCTACGGTAGTTCTCCACTACTAGGCTTTAACTACATGATGCAAGAGCTTAAACATGATCTACTTGAGAGCTCAAAACAATTGCAAAGCATCAAATCGAAACAAGACAATGATCTACAAGAATGCATATGTCTTTTCCAATACCAACTACTACATGTAGCATTTTCTTTCTTCCAAACAAACACCAATCAATTTATTTAAACATAAACTCTCCAAATGATAATATAATGCAGCAAGAGAGTATTTATAAACAAGTGCTAACAGCTCGAAGAGATGCATGAAAAACAGGAGCTAAAAGCACTGCAGTAGCTAGTTAAGAATACTCAACAAATATAAGTGAAGAACATGAGTATTCACATGAAAAAGCGGAGCGTGTCTCTCTCCCACACAAGGATTGCTAGGATCCGAATTTATTCAAACAAAAACAAAAATAAAAACACACAGACGCTCCAAGTAAAGCGCATAAGATGTGAAAGAATTAAAATATAGTTTCACTAGAGATGACCTGATAAGTTTGTTGATGAAGAAGGGGATGCCTTGGGCATCCCCAAGCTTAGACGCTTGAGTCTCTCTGAATATGGTTGGGATGAACCACGGGGGCATCCCCAAGCTTAGGCTTTTCACTCTTCTTGATCACATAATATCACCCTTCTCGCTTGATCCTTGAAAACTTCCTTCACACCAAACTCAAGACAGTTCTCATTAGAGGGTTAGTGCATAATCAAAAATTCTCATATTCTGTAATGATACAATCAATCCCAAAGCTTCTGGACATTAGCTACAGCCACCAATGCTTTGTGGAGCAAAGAAATCCACACAAACACAGTAAAAGAGCGAATGCAAAACAAAAGGCAGAATCTGTCAAAAACAGAACAGTCTGGAATGACGAATTTTTTCGAGGCACTTAAGTTGCTCAGATGGATCTGGCCTAAAATAATGAAAGTTGCGTACATATCTCAGGAATATGCGTGATTTTTTCAGAATTTTTTGAATTTTCTACAGGGAGATAAGCTCAAATCCGTGACAGCTAAAAATCTGTCACTGCGCAGAAATCCAAATCTTGCATCAACTTTCAATATAGAACTTTACTTGGCACAACATTGCGATAAAATAAAGATACAAAGGAGTTGCTACAGAAGTAACAAAACTCCTTGACTCAAAGAAAACAAAAATAACAGCAAATAAAAACGATGGGTTGTCTCCCATAAGCGCTTTTCTTTAACGCCTTTCAGCTAGGCGCAGAAAGTGAAAATCAAGTGTTGTCAAGAGAAGAAGCATCAACATCATAACTTGCTCTAACAATAGAGTCAAAAGGTAACTTCATTCTCTTCCTAGGGAAGTGTTCCATACCTTTCTTGAGAGGAAATTGGTACCTTATATTACCTTCTTTCATATCAATGATGGCACCAACAGTTCGAAGAAAAGGTCTTCCCAAAACAATAGGACAAGATGCATTGCATTCAATATCCATAAC
Organism: Poa pratensis; assembly: GCA_947311845.1. Lineage (NCBI taxonomy): Eukaryota > Viridiplantae > Streptophyta > Magnoliopsida > Poales > Poaceae > Poa > Poa pratensis. The sequence continues at coordinate 53,855,724 of CAMZMU010000050.1, read as the reverse complement.
AATAAAATCAACGGGGACAAGGTTATTGTTTACTGTAATAAAAACATCATTAACTCGCCCCAAAGGTTTCTTCATAGCATTATCAGCGAGAAAAACATCCAAATAACAATGTTCCAAAGGTGGCAAATCAAGAATATCATAAAGCTTCTTGGGCAAAACCGAAATACTTGCACCAAGATCACACAAGGCATTGCAATCAAAATCATTCACCTTTACCTTAATGATGGGTTCCCAACCATCTTCTAATTTCCTAGGAATAGAAGCTTTAAGTTTCAACTTCTCCTCCCTAGCTTGCAAAAGAGCATTTGTAATATGCTTTGTAAAAGCCAAATTAATAGTGCTAGCATTGGGACTTCTAGCTAATTTTTGCAAGAACATAATAACTTCAGAGATGTTACAATCATCAAAATCAAAATCATTATTGTCAATGGTGGTGGAACCATTGTCTCCAATAGTTTGAAAAATTTCAGCACTTTTATCAGAAAAAGTTTCAGCAGTTTTAGGCAATTTCAAACGCTTTGCAGAAGTAGTAGAGACATTACCAACACCAATAACATTACCATCAATAGTAGGAGGCTTACTAGCATGTAAACATTAGCATTACTAGTGGTGGTGATAGTACAAACTCTAACTATACTATTCTCTTTTTCAAGTTCTTCCTCTTTTTCCCACCTAGCATGCAATTCAGCCAACATCCTAATATTATTATCAATTCGAACTTGGATGGCATTTGCTGTAGCAAATGACTTAGTATCTTTAACTTCATTAGGCATAACTTTCAGTTTTAGAATTTCAACATCATGAGCAAGACTATCAACTTTAGAAGCAAGATCATCAATTTTTTCAAACTTTTCCTCAACAGTTTTATTGAAAGCTTTTTGTGTGCTAATAAATTCTTTAAGCATAGCTTCAAGATCAGAGGACACACTTCTATTGTTGCTGTAGGAATTACCATAAGAATTGCCATAACCATTTGAAGGATAAGGCTTATAGTTGTTGCTACCAAAATTATTCCTATAAGCATTGTTGTTGAAGTTGTTGTTTTTAATGAAGTTTACATCAACATGCTCTTCTTGAGCAACCAATGAAGCTAAAGGAACATTATTAGGATCAACATGAGATCTACCATTCACAAGCATAGACATAATAGCATCAATCTTATCACTCAAAGAGGAGGTTTCTTCAACAGAATTTACCTTCTTACCTTGAGGAGCTCTTTCGGTGTGCCATTCGGAATAGTTGATCATCATATCATCAAGTAGCTTTGTTGCTGCACCTAAAGTGATGGACATAAAGGTTCCTCCAGAGGCTGAATCCAATAAGTTCCTTGAGGAAAAATTTAATCCTGCATAAAAGGTTTGGATGATCATCCAAGTAGTCAGTCCATGAGTGGGACAATTCTTCACCAAAGATTTCATTCTTTCCCAAGCTTGAGCAACATGTTCATTATCAAGTTGTTTAAAATTCATAATGCTACTTCTCAAGGATATAATCTTAGCAGGAGGATAATATTTCCCTATGAAAGCATCTTTGCATTTTGTCCAAGAATAATACTATTTCTAGGCAAAGAAAGCAACCATTCTTTAGCTCTTCCTCTCAAGGAGAAAGGAAAAAGTTTCAGTTTTATAATATCCCCATCCATATCCTTATACTTTTGCATTTCACAAAGTTCAACAAAGTTATTAAGATGGGCAGCAGCATCATCAGTACTAACACCAGAAAATTGCTCTTTCATAACAAGATTTAATAGAGCAGGTTTAATTTCATAAAATTCTGCTTAGAAGCAGGTGGAGCAATAGGAGTGCATATGAAATCATTGTTGTTTGTGCTAGTGAAGTCACACAACTTAGTGTTCTCAGGAGTACTCATTTTGAAAAACAAAATCAAACGAATTAAACAAGTAACTAATTTTTTTGTGTTTTTGATAAAGAGAGCAAACAAGACTAAATAAAAATAAACTAAGCAAGACAAATAACAAAGTAAAGAGATTGGGTGTGAGAGACTCCCCTTGCAGAAGCAATTCGGTTTTCCCCGGCAACGGCGCCAGAAAACGTGTTGCTGCGCTAAGTTGACGAGGGAATATCTCCCCGGCAACAGTGCCAGAAACAATGCTTGTACGTCACACGTCAGTTGGGAACCCCAAGAGGAAGGTATGATGAGTGCAGCAGCAAGTTTTCCCTCAGTATGAAACCAAGGTTTAATCGAACCAGTAGGAAAACGAGGTTTGCTTCGAAGGTGTTGGTGAAGGAGTGTAGTGCGGCGCAACACCAGGGATTCCGGTGCCAACGTGGAACCTGCACAACACAATCAAATTACTTTGCCCCAACTTAACAGTGAGGTTGTCAATCTCACCGGCTTGCTGAAAACAAAGGGTTAAACGTATCGAATGGAAATGATGTTTGTTTGCATAAAACAGTAGAGAACAATGATTGCAGTAGATTGTATTTCAGATGTAAAAGAATGGACCGGGGTCCACAGTTCACTAGTGGTGTCTCTCCAATAAGATAACTAACATGCTGGGTAAACAAATTACAGCTGGGCAATTGACAATTGATAAGTGCATATAACATGCATGTGTGAGCTGTGGTGTCTACTATGAGATTCATTTGGGCATTACGACAAAGTACATAGACCGCTATCCAGCATGCATCTATGCCTAAATAGTCCACTTTCCGGTTAACATCCGTACCCCTTCCAGTATTAAGTTGCAAGCAACAGACAATTGCATTAAGTAATGTGCGTAATGTAAACAATACATTCATCCTTGAATAAAGCATTGCTGTTTTACCCCTAGTGGCAACAACACATCTACAACCTTAGAACTTGCTGTCACTATCCCAGGTTAAATAGAGGTTGAACCCAACTATCATGCATAAATACCCCCTCTTGGAGTTACAAGTATTCACTTGGCCAAGGCTTCAACAAGTAACGGAGAGCATGCAAGATCACAAATGACATAGACATGATAATATAATATTCAGCTCCACATAGGTATCAATATAAGTCAGATCCCAGCAAACACAACATGTAGCATTACAATAAGATGATCTTGATCATGATAGGCAGCTCACAAGATCTAAACATGATGGCACAAGTGGAGAAGACAACCATCTAGCTACTGCTATGGACCCATAGTCCAAGGATGAACTACTCACGCATCACTCCGGAGGCGGGCATGGCGATGTAGAGCCCTCCGGTGATGATTCCCCTCTCCGGCAGGGTGCCGGGAAGAGCTTCAGAACCCCCCGAGTTAGGGTTGACGACGGCGGCGGCAGCGAATATGTTCTGGATGAAAGGCTCGGTGTTTTAGGGTTTTCACGTCTCGGGGAATAAATAGGCGAAGGGGCGATGTCGGCGGACCCCCGAGGGGCCCAAACCACCAGGCGGCGCGGTGGGCCCACTGCCGCGCCGGTGGTTTGGCCACCTCGTGGCTCTTCGTCTCTCCTTCGGACTCCGTGTACGTGCTGGAAAAATAGGGACTTGGCCTTTTGTTTCGTGCAATTCCGAGAATATTTCCAGAAGTAACTTTCTGAAACCAAAAACAGCAGAAAACAGGGAACTGGCACTGTGGCATCTTGTTAATAGGTTAGTCCCAGAAAATGCATAAAAGTGATATGAAGTGTATATAAAACATGTAGCAAATGGTATAATATAAGCATGGAACAGCAGAAATTATGGATACGTTGGAGACGTATGACTCCTCCTGCGGGCTTGGCGGCGACGGTGACCAACTGCCGCCAGTCCAGCACCAGGACTGCCCAAGAAGGCCGTTAGGCAGTGGAGGAGCAGCCTCCTGCTCCAGCTCCTCGTCCTACTGCTCCTGCTGCAGGTGGTGCCACCATGGCGCCGGCGGCTAGGCCTCCGCCAGGACGTGCTCCCAGCGCTTGATCTCGTCCTCGACGAGGGAGCGCCTTGAGGCCTCGTACGCGGCCTGCATATCTGGGTCGTCGTCGTCGAGGACCTCCTCCTCAAACCATAGGCCCCCCTCCTGGCCGGGCGGCGGGGAGGGGTACCGCTCGGGGACCGGCGGCGGTGCGGGGGCTGGTGCGAATAGTGCGCGGCGGCGGTCGTCGTGCTCGTCGGCGAACCATTCGTCCCAGTTCCTGGAGCTGGGCGCGAAGGCCGGGTCGTCTTGGAGCTCCGGCGGGAGCAGAGCGCGGCGGCGAGCAATCTCCTGCGCCCTGGCCCGACCGCTCTTAGGGATCGGAGGCACCAGAATCCGCTGTGGATTCATGTGCCAGTCGTCCGGCAGGTGGACGTCGGGCCAGTAGACGGGGTGGCATTATTCCAATGCCACCTGCACTCCGCGACGGGCACGTAGCGCCGCTGCCGCTCCGGGGCTCCCCTAACCACCAGCACGCCGCGCGACGCGATGTCGAACGCCGCAGGAGGTGGCGGAGGAATGGAGCGTCGAGGAGGAGGAGGAGGTGGGCGGCGCGCAGTGGAGGAGGGAGCTCGCGGTGCTGGCCAGATCTTCTCTGGCCGGAGGAGCCGCCGGCCTCCAGCTCGTGCTTCGGCTTCTTGAACCACCGGGACATGGCTCCGGCTACGGTTGCTGCTCCGGCTAGTTAGCTAGGGTTAGGTTTTGGGCTGGATTTGGTGGGGGCGGCGGAGTGGAGTGAGGTCGCTATCCACACGACCAGTCCATTAAAAAGGACCATGTGGGGAAGACGATGGGGCGGTGGCAGGTAGGCCAGCATTGACCACGCGTGGCCAGGGGGGTGGTCACACGCGGACGCGGAGACGGTCCGTCTCGTGTCCGCGTCGACCCAAAGCTGACCCAAATTTGGGCTGGAATTGGACAGCCCGGACACGAAACGGTCACAAAAGGGGCAAAGCCTCAATTGCGTCCGCGCGTTGGCCCTCTAATTTGTCCGCGCCGACCCATACGGTAAAAAACGGACCAAATGGGTCGGCGTGTTGGAGTTGCCCCTTATGATTCTTAATTAGGATGATGCCCTTATGATTCTGTCAAAAAAAAAAAGGATGATGCCCACACCGTAGCTGCAGTGAAATGCATTAATGAAATCGATTAGTTTATTTCCCTACATCAAGCGGATGGACCGCCATCATGAAGATGCATCTTTTTGTGGACAGGTAACACCAAAGCATATCACTTTCAGAGATAAGGGGATGCACAAAGCAACTGTAGACTTGCAGTGGCCTGTATGCTCATGACTCAGGAGGTTAACTTGTGCCCATCATCTCATGCAGCACGTGAGAGCTACTTTTTCCCTTCTTTTTTTTCGTGATACAAATCTTGGCTTTTCTGTTCTCATGGGGTTCACGTATTACGTTAGTATTGCTCATAAACTCCTTTTTTTTCACATAAACTTCCCTTGTTTTTCTGTTTTTGCTCTCACCCAAATGCATGCAAATGGATGATTTGGTCTGTACATAACGCGATAGATTATTTTGTCAACTCTCTAATACTACCTCCGTTCAGAAATGTAAACCTTTTTTGCATTTTCTGGTCCACATGCTCCTAGATATTTTTAGTGTGAATCTTGCACTAAAACATGTGTAGGAGCATGTGGGACAGAAAATGCTAAAAATGCTTATATTTAGAAACGGAGGGAGTACATAATTTGTTGTCAGTTGATCCAGCGGTGAAGCAAGGGGAAAGACATGCCGTTGCATAGGGTGCATGGTTTTGCTACATTGAGGAGTGAAGTCATCCAGGTTTGCGGTATCCACAAAAATAATCAAGTAAGTTCAACTATAAAACTGCACCCAATGATCTCGATTCCATCAATGATGTTTTTTAAAAAATCTCTAGATGTCAAGCGTCCCATCTCCTGTTCTAACGGTACTGCTGCAATCTCGATGCATCCATCTTAATGATATCAAATGTTAATCTAGAGAGATTGATGACACATCTATCTAGCCGATGTATTGGCTTCCATGTGCGCAGTTGATGCAGGATTGCACCAGCACACACTTGATCCATTACATATTAAACACCTAGATAATTAGGCTGCTTACAATGGAGAGTAATTTAGACTAGTAACATAGATATGTTACTACTCTAAGTTACTACCTTTATATTGGAGAGTAACATGTGTGTAGTGTCATATTTATTAAGTTGTAAACTCATCTTGTATTGAATGTGTGATGTTACGGTAACATAGATAGTTACAACAACTATCTCTCCTCGTTGATTACCCGCCACGTCAGATTTTTTGCCTACGTGGAATTGATGTTACTATTCATGTTACTTTCACTGTGACTAGTCTTAGAGGTCATGCTGTTTTCTTGACTGGTCTCACGCGCACCCAAGATTTGCTTGCATGCTTGTTCATGGAATCAATCAAAGGATGAGGTACCATGCGCACCAAACTGCTGCTGGTCTGGTCATCATAGGGCTCACATGGGCGTTTGGTGCATGCGGCCGTGGGTAGGGACTAGGGAAGCTTCTGATGCGTGCATAGAAAGAGAAAAAAAAAAATGGAGCATCATGTGCCAGGCTAGCTTGTGAAGATAGGAGTGGAGATTTTTGGATCCTGATCTCCGGTTCTATTTATTTTTTTTCAAAAATAATATTGACGACTTTAAAAAAAATTCAATAAAATGCGGATGTAGCCAATGGTGTATCTCACAAACGTGAAAAAAATCAATTTCAAATATTTTATATTCTGGGCTACACAAAAATGACAAAAATGTGGATCTCAGTGTGCCTTGTTTCAGATCTCTAGATTTTATCAGATTTTATCATTTTTGTGTAGCCCATAAGTACGATTTTCGAATTTTTTTCAAACTCGTAAGTACGATTTTTTATTTTTTATTTATTTTAAATAGCAGGAGCACCGGAAGTTCGGGGAGCAAAAACACTTTCGTTGAAGATAGGTCCTTTGTTTCTTTGAACATGCTTGCATTGGGATGTGTATTATTGGCGGGGCAGAGAGGTCTCTCTTGTCCTTGATAACTTTGCTCTCCCTAATTGCCATTGCTATTGCCCTATTGCCATACCAACCTTTTCCCCATGTGGTGGTCTTGGTGCAGTTGGCAATTCTCCTTGTCCTCTTCTCTCGTCATGTCATGTCCAAATCTAATTTATAATCATCGTCATTCCTACATGTACTTTCTTCCCCCCTGATTAGTGATTACTCACCATTACCTTAGCACTTTTTTTATAATAATTTGTGGAGTGAATATTAAGCCTAGTAAGGTAAATGTACTGAGATTGCTATATATTAAGGGTGTGTTCGTTTCTTGGACTCGATGGAATGGAACGGAAGCGTTCCGCGCTGGAGAGCGATTCCTGCGTTCGGTTTCTGACCGGAATGGAACCAACCCGTCCCAGAAAAGAGGATATTCGGTGAAGATGCGGAATTCACCCGTCCGGCCAAATCGGCCGGACGAGGTGGAACGGGGCGCTGTCCTCTCGCTAACCACGCTCGCCTCACGCTAACCACACGCGCTCCATCGCCCAGCACCGCCGTGATTCGGCGACCATGTGCGACGGCCAGGCGAGCCGCGCCGGCACCCGAGGCGCGCCGCCCATGCGCGATGGGGCGAGCGTGCGGGCGCCTGCCATGGAGGGCAGGCGGAGGGGGCGGGCGGAGGACGTCGCCTGGGCAGGCGGAGGGGACGGGCGGAGGAGGTCGCCTGCGCGGCCCCGACGGCCACGGCCAGGCACGGCGCCGGCCATGGCCAGGCCAGGCGCAGCCCCGGCCAGCGGCGGCGGCAGCCCTGGCCAGCGGCGGCGGCAGCCCTGGCCAGCAGCGGCGGCGGCCATGGAGGAGGCTGGCTGGGGCGGCGCGTGGGAGGTCGAGGGCGGAGGAGGTCGAGGGCGGAGGAGGCGCGAGGCGGGGCGGCGCGGGGACGCGAGCGTGCGGGCGGAGGCCGGAGGTTGTCGGGCGCGGCGGGCGCCGGGAGGCGCGAGGTCGGCAACCAGGACGGCCCTCCTCCTTCGGCGACCATGCTCGACCGGCCCTCTCCTGCGGTGGTCGGCGACCATGCTCGACCGGCCCTCTCCTGCGGTGGTCAGCGGCCCGGCCGCCATGGCGCGGCCAGGACGGCGCGGCCGACGCGAGCCCCGGCGCGAGGCGCGGCGGCGGCCAGCCCAGCGCGGCCAGGCGCAGCCAGGACGGCTCCGCCCATGGAGAAGAGGACGGCCGGACCGGAGCAAGGCCGGCCGGAGCTAGGGCCGGCGGCGGCCGGGCGCCCCAATCTTCGGTCGTCTCTACTTCGATTTGGGGAAAAAAAAGTTCCCGATAGGCCGATTACCGGTGTTTGAGCGATATGATAAATCGGTCGATCCCGATAAACGGCCGATTTACCTCTTATTTTGAGTCGACAAGTTCCCGATAAACGATATCCCAACATTGGCTTCACCCAGGAATCAATCAATGGATGCCACATCAGTACATCATGATTCACCCAGAAAAGAAGCGAAAAGGTAAAGATGGAGACAAAGATCATATATTTCCCACTAACCGAGAGAATTTCATGCTCGCGTGATTACCTAAACAAGTGTTGCCCCTTTCATAAGATCTCTCGTACTAACTGTTCCAGCGATTAGTTCACTAAACAACTGCAGGTTGGTCAATGGCGTGTGTGTCTGACCAGGACGCCCATGTGTTTGGTGCAAGGAGAAGCTGCTACGTGATAAAAAGGTGCGGTCTTCCGTTCGGTTCAGGACATTAACCACCAGCATCACCATCACTTGGGAAACATTTCACTTTTGATGAATATATCACAATACGTAGTAATTCTGATTGCAAACCGTATTATGACTTTTATCAGTTAGCAGGTAAAGGGGCCCTCGTGCAATTGATGAAGATGGATGCGGTATACCCTTCACTCCTCAATTCTGATCAATGATTTAAATATTTGGATGTTTGTACTAGTGGTAGACTGAGCAATGCTAGTATCACTGGCAACAAATTATTAGTATTATTGGACAGAACAGTTTTGGAAAAGTTAGTCTGCCTCTTTCCGATAATTGGATACAGTGTGTATGTTCGTCTTATGTTCCTTTCACCCTTCACCTAACAGCAGAATTAAACAGTGGTCCGGAAGCTTAATTGTCATCTTTTAAACCTAATAAATATTGTAACCGTAAACGGCACCAGGAATAGCAGCTAGTTACAAGATCCACATACAGGTAGGTAGTCTTACCGACGGACACATCTGCTTTCGCTCAAGAACAGATTTGCTGTTTATACAGACTGCTCTGGATTTCCATGGTTATGAGCTTCTGTTAGGTCAACTCTCATGTCTCGACACGAATGTGGACCAAATGCTGCTAGGGTCCACAGTTTTGCATAACTGAAAACGCACACAGTACATTCTTCTACCATCACATGGGGGTACTTTCTCTCTAACAGTTTATATCTTACAATGAAAAAAAATGATGATGATAATATTGAATCAAAGGATGAGAGGAAGAAAAAAGAGAGGTGCAGATTAAACGAAGATAAGAAATGGCGTGGCACTGCCGTCTGCAGTCTGCACAGCATGGCATGCACCAGTGTGTATGCTTTAACGCCAAGAAATTGCTGCAGGTTTTCCTTCTCCACCTCACGGATCCACACCATGGATTTGAATGCACTGATGTTAGTTGGCCCTGCACTCCCATTTAATGCATCCTTGACCAAAAGGATGCAACACACGTACAGGCATATCATTGGCAGCCCTAATTGGTAATTACAACTACTACAACGCACAGCTAATGGTATCAAGAACACACTGTCATATTTAGCATCATCTTCTTCCTCAGCAGTCACCAACCAGCTTTGTTTGGAGAGGGAGAAGTTTTTACTCGAACCCAGCAAACTCTTTCACATTCACTTTTGGTGTTACCCCTGCAAAATGACAAACTGTTGTTGACTCTCTCTCTAACACGTGCAGGAAGAGAGAGACAACCATCTGTCATGGCGGGTAGGGCAGGAGGAGCTTGGGGGCAGCACATGGGGTGCCGAGAAGAGAAGAAGACAATCCCCACCCACATCTCCTAATAGTTAGTTAGGTAGTTGGTTAGGTTAGATACACGCTGCTCTGCGTGGAATGCAAGTACCCAAAGTATACATTGTCAGTCCTCGTTACCTGCATTTAGCAGGACACTAAATGTACTCGCATTCCGGTAAAATGGATTAAAGATACACTGGCATATGCCTTATTCTCGAGCTTCTTCTCTCATCATTCATCAAGCCCCTCCTCCTCATCCTCACGAGTCCTTCCTTCTTCTACCAGCAGCTCCACAGTCAATAGAGGAGCAGCAGCAAGAGGAAGACCAACATTCTTGGTGCGTCTGCTTTCCATAGCACTTTCTTGCATCACCTCCATCGGACAGGGTAGTGGGTATCTGTAGGCTGTAGCTGCAGAGGGCGAGGGCGGCTATGTCCCTCGTGCTACCTGGCTCAGACTCACAAGATCTCCTCCGCTGGGCTGCTTCACTAAAAGCAAACTGTGACGATGAGCTGAGATGCTGTCGTTCTTGAGCTAGTAGCAGGAGCACTTGCTGGTTCGCCGCCCCTCTTCTCTGCATTCTCGGGATTTCACCTCTCGAGGTGCTTAGTGGAAGAGGAGGCGATGCCGGCCAAGTACCTGCAGGCCTTGGGAGACGACAGGCGGCCGGACCTGCACCGGCAGATCGGCTGCGTCACCGGGATCCTGCAGGCGTTCGACCGCCGCTACCCCATCCCCACACACCACTCCCACAAGAGGCTTCTCCCCCAGGTATCTTCTTTCTTCTCCTTCCAAGAGATGGATTTTTTTTTCCTTTCTTTCTGGTCAATTCCTCCCGGCACATCGAAATTTGCTCGACTATGTGTTTGCATTCCCCTGCAATTAGCTTACTGGACGCACTATGTTTGCATGCCATTCGTAGCTCTACTTTTGGAAGATATATCAGAGATTTATTTACTAGCATAAAAGTTGCTGATGCATGCTCTGCTTTTTCGGCGTTCTTTCATCCTGCATTGAATCGCTAGATGTTGGTTGGATCTAGCCTTTCCCCCTTAATTTCAGGGGCAAGCCAGCGAGTTGCGGGAGTTTAACTTATTCTAATCTAGTGGAAGCAGACGGAAGTTTACTCCTGAAATCTTCAATTGAGCACCACCGCTGATTAGCCGGAAATTGGTCCTGGACGGCCGACAAAATAAGTCACTCTGTCATGTAGACACATTAGAACCGACTGTGGATAATAAATCTATCTGTAAATGATTACAACGCTGAAAATGACTCATTAGATTTAAAGACGTTTCTTTCTAGAGAAAAAGTTAATATTTGGACAACAGCGACACTGACATTTTGTTTCTCTTCTTTCGTGACTTTCTACAAGAAAATGTTTAGATTTGAACACTGACGCTCTGTTTTCTTTCTCTTCTTTTTTTTTCGAGGAAATTTTCTTTCTCTTCTTTTTATAGCGCAACAAGATTGATTAAGCTTTTTCTGTTGCTTGCTCCACGCATTTTTGCTATTAGAATAAGTATATTTCCTTTTTCTTTTCTTTTTGAGGAATCGAATCAATATAGTATTTCTCTAGGCTGGATCACCGCTGACAAATATTTCACTTGTTGAAACAGGCAATGCACTGTCAAGCAGCCCGAGCGTAGGAGAAGAACGCACAAGATACGGACCCCAGATTGTTCTCGTAAGTCTCAGTTATATGTGTATTTCATAGGCATGCATGTATTGGGCTTTCACAATCTGACTGACTTGCTTTATTCTGCATCCAGGACAAGAACTTGAGTAAAAGTTGGATTGAGAATCAAAGGGCACCATCTACGGCGGAGTTATCACAAACCTCTTATTCATCATCATCCTGTTCGTCGTTCTCCTCCCTTGATGGCAACAGGTCAACACAACAGGACTTATCATCCACCGATCGAATGCTATTTCCGGAGAAACCATTCAAGTCCTCACCGAGGCTCAAGAGTTCTCCTGACAGTGACTATGGGCCGGATTACTATCCAGATGGTACCCTCACCGAGCCCTCCGACATGCTCTCAGCTCAATCCAGCCATCGGACTCTTGGTATAAGAAATCTCGTAAAGGATTCGATCTATAGAGATACTCGTGATTTGTCAGTCAGAACTTCCACCAAGGAAGCTGTGAATGATCACAGATACAACTGTGGAGATCCAGCTACACGCTTTGATGAGCCCCTAGCAGCTCTATCCAAGGAAAGAGCAAGGGAACTATGGACATCAATGAGTCACTCAGAGTGTTAGCCAAGCTCAGGGAATCTTCTTGGAATCCATCTGAATCAGGCCAGCAACAAAGGCTGTCTTATGACGCTCCTCGGTTGTCGTATGATGGGAGGGGATCAGCATCAAAACTTAGAGAGAGGCCAAGATTGTCACTGGACATCAAGGAAGGTCCTCTTAGGACCTGTGAAATGGACTTGCGGCCAAAGCAAAGCATGAATGCTGAAGAAATGAGCGTCAGTTCTGATAAAGAATTCAATGCAGAGATCCAGCAAGAACAACCAGCCTGTAAGCGTCTCCCGAGTGTTGTTGCAAAACTCATGGGATTGGAAGAGTTGCCTGAGCCTAATGCTAGCAAGGCGCTGACATCACAGGCATCCAAATCAGTTCAAGAGAGGAGGCAAGAACCTATATTGATCCCTTTGAGCCTCTCCTCGCATAATGATCCTGCTCGTCGGCATCAAAGGAATCTGGATGCAACAATCAGGAATGTTCCTAACTCTAAGTTCCCAGCTGAAACTGCGCCATGGAAACAGCAAGAAAGGATTGTGCTACCTAGAAAGTTGCCAAAGGGGTCGAAGGGAGCTCATGGAAAAGAGCAACCTGCTGCATCAGTTTACAGTGAGATAGAGAAACGGCTCAATGACCTTGATTTTCAGCAATCAAACAGGGACTTGAGGGCACTTAAGCAGATCCTGGACTCGATGCAAGCAAAAGGACTGTTGCAGAATAAGAAACGCGAGGAAGCATCTATGCTGGAGTTATATGATGAAAACTACAATAGCCAAGAGATGACTGATCCTAACCCGAGACTGAATAGTAACACAAAGCCCAATCAGATGTCTGAAGGGGGGGCGTTGCCATCAATGGAAGAAGAGAGCATTGCAGAAAGATTCTTTAAATCGCCTATTGTGATCATGAAGCCTGTAAAATCTGCAGACTTGGGTGATGAAGATTCTTCTGTTATTCCGCTGGGGGGCTTAGATTTACCGCAGCTGCGCACAGTCAATAGCATTGATAAAAAGAATGTCTCACAGACCAATAGGGCAGCTATTGAGCGACATCTGAAATCTAGTCCAATGGTGCCTGCTTCTCAACCTCTTGTTTCTCCTGACGGGAGAGCAAATGGAAGGAACGAAGTGATGACCAGGAGACAGAAGTCTCGTTCACAGTTGATGACTGAGAGCTCATCCAGGAAACAGCAGTTGCCAAGAGACAATAATGGAAGCTTTTTGAAGCATAAAAACTCCACTAGCGCCAGATTACCACAGAAAAAGCTTGAAGTGGAGCGGAGGGCTAGACCCCCTATTCCTTCTATGGACTCTAACAAGAACCAAAGGCAATATGCAGATAGGAGTCACTTGGATACAGTATCACCCAGAAGCAAAGTTAGAAGAAAACTTGCTCAAGGTGAAGATGGCCATCAAAATGGTGCAAAGAGCAGGACAAGGAGCCTGAACCAGCTAGGCGATGATATGTCTACAAGGTCGGATGTCAGTACGAGTGTTGTATCAGAGCTGGACATAGAAGTAACAAGTGCTGACAGATCTGCAGAACTTAATGTTTCGAGCTTCCAGCGAGGCAATCAAACTCCACCAGGAAGGAATCCACAAAAAGTGGTGAGCAATTCGTTCTTCCAAATAGTCCTTCAATTCTCAGAGAGGAAAAATGTGCATATTGCAAAGCTATATTAATGTGAAAATAATATAATTCCCAGTTTACCTCTATAAAACCACAACAATGTTGAAATGAATACACAGTCAAGACACTAGGTGGGGTTAATACTGAAGACTTAAAATCTTACAAGGGAGCCATGCAACTTTTCTACTAATTACTATGGTATTCATCTGTTTTTCAGAAAACCTCTTATGATGCAAACAAGGACCTGTCATCTTTAGATCCTGCAGCAACTATCCCTGAGCGGCCAAGTCCAGTTTCTGTCTTGGACTCTTCTTTTGACCAGGAGAACTCTTTCTGTACCAGCAAGACCTCAAATTCACCTAATGTTGGTAAGATCATCTATTACGCCAGCTTTGCTAACATTGTTTCTTGATTATATTAACTGGAAACTGTGTTCTTCCTAGAAAAATGGAAACTCAAAAAGATTTTTTTTCTTTGAGAAAACACAAAATCTTTGTGTCTCAATGCATTGATAGATAGAAGAGAGGCTTATGTACAAGCCTGAAGAGGGGCTACACCCCGTGAGTACAACACAACACCCTAGAAGCTAGAGCCGGTTGGGAATAACTTTACTTCTGTGTCCAGTTAACTTCACTTCCTTTGTTTCGGTTTACCTGATCAAGCGATCATGAACCTCCTTGTGGTTGTTCTTTTGCACAGCACAAGCAGTACCGTAGTCCACAGGTAGACTTACATAGTGGCCTCTTTTGACCACAATGGCTACAGGTTAGCAGTGTCATGGCATATATAGACTGGTGGATACCATTACTAAATATTATACTGTCAAACAATCATTGTAAAATCATCAATGAACCGCAAATACAGTTGGTTGTTGTGCAGTCTGCATGTTCACTCTGGCAGAAAAATAAAAGAAAATGAAAATAGCATATGACATTGATGTGATGTTTTCCTGTGACTGATTTCTTCTTCCTTGGTTGCAGATGATGAGTGGAATCCATCAGATGAGTCCCAGAAGCCTTCCAGTCCAAAGCCAACAAAGCTCGCTGCTCAGCCTGGAAATAATAAGTTTGCGAACGTAGCCAGCCTTCTTCAGAAGCTCCAGCAGTTGACTGTACACAAGGATGACGACGAGACCCCTCCTGTCGACCACATTGCTTTCTTGTGCGAGGCACAAATTCCGGACCACCGTTATGTGTCTGAGATCCTATTGGCCTCAGGACTTCTGATGAAAGACCTAGGTTCAGGCCTGTCACAGCTCCAGCTCCACGCTTCTGGCTACCCCATCAACCCCGACCTGTTCCTTGTGTTGGAGCAACGGAAATCGGGATGGATCTCCAAACCCGATAATGCCCATCATAGCAGAAGGTCCGACGATCCCAAGAGAGCTCACCGGAAGCTAATGTTTGACACTGTGAACAATCTCCTCCTTCAGAAGTTTGAGAAGGAAACCTCTGCCCATTCGACCACCTTGCTCACCGGAGTGAGGGAGGTGTCCAGCGGTCAGCAGCTGGTAAAGACCATTTGTTCAGAGATCGAGCACCTGAAGACGGAGAGATCACGGATACGCCAGGAAGACAGCAGCTGCGTGATACCTGACGCGGACATCCTGCACAGGCTGGAGGGGTGGACGACAAGCTTTGGCCAGCAGCAGCTCCCCGGGATGGTGCTGGAGATCGAGAGGTCGATATTCAAGGAGCTTGTTGATGAAGTGGTGCGTGGCGAGTCTGCTGATGGCCCGCAGGTGAAGGCCGGCAGACGTGGAAGGAGGCGCATCTTCGCATGACTTTGCGCCGGCACAGCCACAGTGTCATGGCAGCGAGTTGTCTCTGAAGATTTGGTTTGTTTGAAGCGAGGAAGGAGGTATATATAGGCTGGTTGTGTGAGGATTGAGTGAGCAGTGCAGAAACCTGAAGTAGGAGTGCATGTTTCAGACACCCACCTTATTATTCTCAGTATTAATTAACTTATAAAATCAGACAGCATTTCTCTCTCCAATTTAGTTGTGCTTTGTATGTGCTTATTCTGAATTTCTATAATCGCATGGATTTCCTGGTTTGGAATAGGGAAAAACATGCACTTGTATGGATGGGTAAATCGCACGCATGTATATGCAGAAAATGAGGAAATGTATGACCAAAATTGTGTTGAACGAAGCACACAGCGACCATATTTGAGCAATTTTATTCGGGGTTTTATTGAGGCAGAGAAGTGTCCAGTTCAAAAATCCTGCGCACCTAGCGTAAGTTTGAGTAGTTCTGAACGTGCCATTAGAATTCACAAAGTTTGATTCGCAAAAAAGTAAATATATATCCCAAGCCTGTGATTCTGATGGGATGGCTATCTTCCGGTCCACCGATCGATAGGAAACGCTCGGCACATGCACGTTTGTATTTAACTGAATCTACCATCATAGAAAGATATACAGAAACTGGAATTATGGATCCATCGTCGATGCATTAGTGCAGACCTCATATCCAATTCTGACCCAAAATGGGCTAAACTGATGGGCAGTTTTGTTGCATACGGTAGCATAGCAAACGAACAATAAATAACAATGACCGAGCTTTTCATAAAAGACATCACAACTTGCATGATCAGAGACCAAAATTTGCAAGGCAAACTCGAGGTTAAAAGCGCGAGTTTCCGGGAATACTTGACTTACAAAGAGATTATTTGCAACATTTAGAGTGTTGGACTTCCCTTTTTTCACAGTAAAAGACCAAAACATTTCAATTTCTAACAGCCGCATGTTGGAAACTATGTACTGTCGTATACACCTTTCAAATGCCCGGTGAAATTCCCAACCAAGATGGCAAGAAAAAGGTCAGCGCGTCTTGGTCTTTTACAGGTCCGCCTGCTCCACGTTTGCATTCAGAGAAATGTATACAGTACAGATTAAAAATAATAATGTCTCTCCTTTGAAGTTAAGTTTGGTCACTCATATAAGATGTACCCTGATTGTTTAGCAATGGCAGCTTAGTCGTTAGTGATTAACCGTTTAGCTTTCACATACAATGTCCTGACTGACTATATTGCAAGCACGCATGTTTCATACTTGCACACAGTACCAATGGCTTCCAGTTTATACAAGCTCATCCCAGGTGTCCTTAATCAGGTATGTGTAGTAGAACTTTCAGTCTTCTACTCAGATGCTTTCTACATACCAGGTTGATCTTATCCTAATTTTATCATATCACTGTGTTGATACCTAATAAAACAAAACATGCAATTCATTGTCAAGCATGTCACCGATTGAGAAGTTAAGCTTGGACACCATGCTTGCAGACAGTACCTTGAATGCTGTGATTAAGATACTATCCGGATATCTTGTTCTATAGAATGCAGGCATGGACATTTCAAACTTGTATACACAAAGTTTACCAGATAACACCCATGGTTATTTTGGTAACATTATATTTTATACAACTGACGAGATCGGTTGTTTAAGATAGTTTTTAGATGTAAGTCCCTTAAGGTTTTAGGTCTGAACTAATAAAGGATTAGATTATTTTGGAAAAAGGTTAACAAAGATAAAGTAATTGACATTTCGCGCTCACGCACAATACATTACACTCTTAACACTTTGTTCATAAAATTAATAAACTTAGAACAAAATAAATTAACACACGGGCAGTTAGCTATCTCAATAAATACAGGGAAAAATTAGGAGCACGGATCGAACTTGCGAGTTGCGACCTACGACGTGCGTACATGACATAATAGAGGCATACTGCTACGCCACAGTCCAGGTTGTGTTAAGTGGAGTTTAAAGCCTAAATAAACCTTTCTGGCAAAATTTGAATTCAAATTTGCTTTTTAAATTTGTCCGGTTACCATCCGAAATTTATAGGTTACCGCGGTAACCGGCAATCCCGAGCCCCCTCGGGAAAAAATTATTTGGGAACCAAAACCATGCCGACTAGTTCGATCCTTAGCGGTGCTAAATCTGTTAGCACCTGACTAAAGATTGTTTAAGGAATATCGAATCGTGTCACATAAATACACAGATTGCCCGGGACGATATGTTTGCAAAAATAGAAAGAACCATGATTTGAGCTAAACAGATCGCTCAAATAAATACAAAAAATAGCCGGACTATATCTATGCAGAAATAGAAAGGACCGTGATTTTAGCGATCTGTTTAGGTAGCAGGCTTTACTTCTTTTCCCCCCTGTGCCTCGTGTTGGGTATATAATTAGGACACCCAAACGAATATACCTGTCATTGTTTCTCAAAAAACCCACTCTGCTATAGACAAGTACCAAACAAGTTCGCCTAGCAATTTCTCCATGGACAAGTATAGGATCCGGTTTCTTACACCAATCATACCGTCGGTGCTTCTTCTCACGTGTTTCATGACCCATGTGCAATGTAAGTTTATTTCAGTTTAGTGACAATTGTTTACAACTTTTCTGAGTGATTATGTATTTGTTTGTTTGTTTGTTTGTATGTTGTATGAACTACTTAGTTTATAAACAGAGACTAATATGAATATTAATTGATTTTATGTTCCACAGCCAGAACATTGGAACATGTGGAAAGCGTTAGGATCAATTTACCTAACGGACTGTGTGTCCGTGGTCCCGGGTGTGAGGATCCATCGACTTGTGGCTACTGTTGTTTAGTAAACGACCAGTGCTATATATCAGCTGATGAGTGCAAGGTTAAATGTTCCAAGGTTTCTCCCCTAGACCTAGCGGCGGAGATGAACCTTGCACCATCTCCTCATATCTAATCTGATTATATAGCTTTCCACGTGAAATGCATGATGTGCCGATGAATAATTTGGATAATAATATTGTCATGATGTATAATTTGGATAATAATATAGCTTTCCAAGTTATATAATTATCTGCGCTCATTATTGTTAAATTAGTTTGCCTTCTCCTTTGTTCGACGCAGTGTCATGATGTATCTATTTGAGGAAGACTATAGAGCACAGGATGATAACAACTCACAAGATGAGATGTTAGAAAGAGGAAGATATATGTTTACGGCCATGATATTAAAAACGCATTCGGCACCCATGTATGATTGAATGACTTCCTTTGGTAATGTCGTCATTTTTTATTGCTCTACATTCAAATGGGCACTTATACAGGAAGAATGATATACTTTGTTTACCAAATTACTATGCATTTTTTATAAAAAGTGTTGTCGGTGTATGTTTCTCGCTGATTTTATTCAGTATTCTTGTTCAAGACTCTTCCACTTTTCAAAATCGATTTAGATTTAGGATAACAAAAATTGTTTTTATTATTGACGCGCTTACACCATGTGTGCCAGCAGCGTGGGTGCGGGTTTGGCGTCTGTGCCAATAATCTTGGCCACTTGGCCCCTTTCTACGAAAACTGATATGCCTTTTCATGGCATATGCTTGGGAAAAAAAGATGGCTAAAATGATAGGAAGTCGTTAGAGAAGGTGACGCATGATGGAGTGAAAGGGTAATAATGGACAGAAATAACACATGTTTGTCGTGGAGGGTTTGGAGGAGCAAAATGCGCCGTGGCAAAGCACGGGCATTCAACTAGTTAGTTTAAATGACATTGCAAGGACAACATGAGCGGGCAAAATAAGAATAATGTAAATCTGAAGCATACTAAGTAGACAGGTTGTTCCTGATCGACTTTGCAATTAGATTTTATTTGACACTGATTACTCTGCAATTAGATTACTCTGCCAATCGTCAAATAGCACGATTCCCTTTGCCAAGTTCGCAATCTGATCAAGAGAGGTAGTATTGGCTGATAACATAAATCATGAGCATCTATATTGGGGATAGGCATAGTCAAAAAAAAATTATTGGGGATTAGGGTATGATAATGTAAATCTAGATGTACCATTAAATAATGAGTAAACCTCTAATCCTAACTGAAACATGCATAAAAAGGTTCAGTCTATACCATCCCAACCCGTTTTTGCTCATTGCGACTATTCAGACACGTACCTCTAAACCGCTAATCCTAACTGAAACTACAATGACTGACCCTCTAATCCCTAATCCTAACTGAGCCTAGGCGGAGCTAGCTCATGGTTCAAGTGATGTCAAAAGCTCAAACTTGATGGTAATGAGGTCATTAGCTAGTACTTATGGAGTCAATTATTATGTACATATAGCAAATCCTTCCCTACTCATTTTTTTGTGATGTCGCTTGACATCATAGTCCCTGTGCAGCTCCGCCACTGCTACAATGATTGAACCTCTAATCCCTCATACTAACTGAACCTCCAATGATTGAACCTCTAATCTGAACTGAACCATGCATCCTCTAAAAGTCAGCAATCTGAGTTTAACAACACGTACCTGTCTGATGTATGTACGACTGGACAGAACGGAGAATCACAGCGGAGAGGCTCTCCTGCGTCTGGAACTGTTCACCTGTAGTATTCCTACGGGCGGGGACGCGCCACGGCGTGGCGAGGACGGCGGCATGGCCGAGGATGAGGCGCGGACCGCCGGGCGAGGTCACGCGATAATGGGGCACAGATGGCGGCGTGACCGGGTGGCTGGGGGCATGCGGGTCGTCGACGTCTGGGTCGTGAGTCTCATAGGCGTGTAGGCACGCAGCTGGTCGGCGGTGTTTGGGGGAGTCCCGGAGCTGTTTCCGGGCGGAGCGAAATCAACGCATTGGGTTGAAGCAATGAAAGCGTAAATATGAAAGGAGATTTTTTTTTTGCGAAACACAGTACAACGTAGACGCACACATACACTTATCCCTATGAACGCACACACGCACACCCAGTGGTGGAGCCACGATTTGAGCAAGACCCGGACCAAAAACTTGGCTAAAAAAACTCTAACAATGGCATGAAAATTTAGTATGATTGCAGAAAAACTCTAGCTTGGTTCAGTTTCGAGATGGATGGATAAAATCTCTTCATCTTCAGTTCCTAAAATATGGAATCGATGTCTAACAGATTTTAAATGAATGCAATCAGTCCTGAATGCAATTACAAATAAATGAATGCAATCAGTTCTAGATGAATCATGGCAATCAGGAATTCAAGATAAATTAGCTACAACCAGTCACCGAGGAGAAATTGATCGAGGGCACCAAACCTATGTCGGGACCCGATGATCCTAGACATGGAAAGATCACAGAAATTGGGGGAAATTGGAGCTCGGGTGCTCACATCTGATAAAAACAGGGAACTGGAAATAAATTGCAGAAAGGTAAATTGCAGAAAATAAAGATAAGAACTAGGGTTCGTATTTCTTGGTTGATTCAACAGGATACAAGGTGGGCTTATAAAGACCAAGCCAGCTACAAGGTAACCACCATATGAAATACCAACATACTACTACTCCATACCACTACTAGTACCTGACTTTACTCCCCCCTTGAGACCATTGGTCACCAAGGGAACAAGTTTCTTCAGAAACTTTTAACATTGTCAATTATCCTTCAGAACTCATTCACCATGTCATGTCTGGGAGGTAGAAATGTAATGAAGAGAATATCCAATATCAAGATCTGAAGATAGTTCGGTGAGGACAATAGATTCTTTGCATTGTAACTCTTCTTGACACCTTGCTGAAAGACAAACCCAACGTTGCTTGGACAGTAGGCTGTGATTTGTGTGGGAGGCAAGTGAGCAGGAACGAAGTAGCATGCATGGATAGCAGAACAGTGGGCTAGCTGAATTATATGTATGTGCAGCCACTTGTAGAAGACCAAGATTGATTCAATACCAGGATCCCAAACGTGAGATATTTGTTTCATTGGTAATTGAATTTTTGAGACTTGGTACGTAGCAGCCTCCGCTCTTCCTTCTTTTGCTATTTTCCCAGAACTCAAGAACGGTATCATGCACAGAGTACTAGCAGTTGACATAGACCTTGCAGAATGTATTGCTTCTGTCGAACTGAACATGTTAGAGTAGTAGGCTGGTACTAAATAAGGACAAGCCAAAACAATTTGCAAGCAAGGATACTGTACCTTATGGTTCACCCAATCAGCATAATTAATATATGTACCATGAGGCGTGTATGCTAATTGTCCATATCTGAGCTCACTGCCATTCTGCAACATCTCATCCACTAACCGGAACTCCATAGGATGACTCTCTTCTGTCACTTGGACTGTTGTTGCTTTAGAACATGGAACCACTCGAACAATTACAGCTGCTGCATTCACTTCTGTCCATCCCAAACTAGACGCAAGGTAACACATGACAGCAGATTCAAAAATGAGTGCCCTACTTGCACCGAACCTCACAGCTAGTATTTGTAGCCTGTAGATATCTGTGCACCCCAATTTTGTAGCATCACTAGCAACTGTGAGCAGGATATGGATTTTTGTATCTCCTGGATCCCATTCATTTCTTTTCTCATGAATTACCAACACATTCAATGGTGAGGCTCTCAGTTGTACATTTACTTGTGAATAATCAGCACTACCATACCTCTCGGGAGGTTTAGCTAGTGGTATATCTAGCACAGCTTCCTTAAACACACTAATAGTGTCGTTGTTGTTGTTATTATTCAGACGGGTCGCTAGAAATGCTGAAGCTCCCGGATCCCATAGCAGCCTCAATTCTCTCAGACTATGCACAATAAAGAGCTGACTGGACCTTATGACATATGAAACAGAGGTCTTTAGGACTGGACAATTGCTTGACCTCTCACCGTCTTGTTGCTGCAGCTCAAGAGTAAAATGTTGCACATCTGAGATAATATTGAGACATGCACCAGTGTGATTAGTTTATAGTGCCTTGCTTGAACACTTGAGAATTCGGTCACCAACTTGATGCTCTTCTTCGTATGGCTGCTGCCCAGGCTTACTAGCGAACACACCAACCGACTCCTTCGAGAACAATGGCTCGGGTGTCGCTCGCTCTAGAGGATAATTTTCTCGCAGCGTATAGTACCGGTGCTCAGTACCATCTGCTCGGAACAAACTTCGGCAATTGAGATTATGGAGGCCATAGGCTTGTGGTATTCCATCAACATTCTGCTCGTTGAGGTTGTTGTTTCCATCCGGCAAACAGGTACTCTAACTTGGAGTGTGATGCCCAGAACGGTAGTCAGAAGCTGTACCATAATTACCCTGCATAGAGATTAGTGTTGGCATTTCAGCAAACACTTGGGGGGCAACATGAGCAGGAGCTGCTGGTACGACGGAGATGTGTTGTGACTGCTCCGGTTTGCTTGCGTGTGCTGAAGTTGATTGTTTGACGTGAGAGACTGCAAACCGTGAGAGCATCGATGAGATCTTCGCGAGCTGACCTTGGATAGCATCGAAAGAAGTCCGGACACATTCTTGGCGAGCCTGTATGTTGAGCCTGTATGTTGAGGAACTCGCGCTGCTCGCCGGCACGCGCTCGTCTGTCACTGCTTGAACCGATGCATCATCCTCCATGAAGCGGTGGTTGAGGTAGTTGTCGGCAGAGGTGAAGACGGCCTTGGAGTAGGATGGGTCGGGCGAGGTCGCCATGGATGGAGTGCTCGGGTTGGGGATTGGGGGATTTCTTGAGGGTGGCGGCTGGGAGAGGATGGGACCGCCAAAGGAGCTGTGTTCGAGGTCACCATGGATTTGGGTGGCGACAGGTGCTGGTTGATTTGGTTCGAAGTGGGTGGAAATTGGGGAGGGAAAGGCTGGGGCGGGCGCGTAGGCGGAGATGGGAGGCAGGTAGGGGTAGGCTGGTGGCGGCGATGGAGAAGGGGGGACGAAGGTGGAGGGGCCGTACGCTGGAACGGGAAAGCCAGGCGCGGGCGGCGCTGGGTAGGAGGAGGAGGCGTAGGGCTAGGGAAAGTCGATTCCGACGGCGTGGGGGAGGTTGACCTGAGATCGGGTGGGTGAGGGTAGGTGGCGGCGTAGGGGAAGGTTGGGGTGGGGAAATAGCCAGATGCGGGTGCTGGAAAAGGTGATGGGTAGTAGTAGCCATGGATTTGGGTGGGAGCAGGGTAGGGGAAAGCATATGGGAGGGGGAAGAAAGGGGATTGCGATGGTGGTGTTGACATGATGCGAATTGAACCGAAGAAGAAGAAGAAATCGCCGGTGCGACCAGAAATCAAACCGAATCGAAGACGAAGACAAGGGAGGGAAGGGAGGGAGCACACCCGGTGATCGAGCTCGCTATGATACCACTTTGTCAAGACCCGATGATCCTAGACATGGAAAGATCACAAAAATTGGGGGAAATTGGAGCTCGGGTGCTCAGATCCGATAAAAACAGGGAACTGGAAATAAATTGCAGAAAGGTAAATTGCAGAAAATAAAGATAAGAACTAGGGTTCGTATTTCTTGGTTGATTCAACAGGATACGAGGTGGGCTTATAAAGACCAAGCCAGCTACAAGGTAACCACCATATGAAATACCTAAAGTACTAGGGGTGAAAACGGAGCGGATATGGTCGAATAGTAGTGAAACCATGTCCGTAACCATATTTTTTCCAGATACGGAGTCGGAGCGGATAGTGGCCGGATACGAATACGGAATCGGATCCTGCCGGTTACGAATATGGATCGAATTTGGGGCGAATATGGTTCGGTTGCGGATAAACATTTTGTCGGATGTATTTTTGAAAATAGGACTGACATATAGAGAATATTATGAATCAGCTTACTCCACATTAACTTTATGTAATGTGTAATTCTAAGACAAAATAACTCATACTTTCATTTCCAAGTGGCTACTTAGTTTTGCCCTTGAATGGGCTAAGGGTACCTCCAACGAATGTGATTCACAAACATGGTAAGGCCTTGACAAGATTTTTATGGAGTTGTGTAAGTAATTAAGTTATATCTTGCCCAAACCTCGGTCACCTGAGGTTTGAGGTATTATTTGCCGGATATTGCAGCGGAGAAATATGGTATATCTTCGGATACGGACGGATATTAGTAAAACCACATCCTTTTCCGTATCCGTGGATTACTATCCGTATCCGTGACCGTATCCATCAACTATCCGACCGAATCCGTATTTGCCTTCCGTGAGCCTCTGGTCGGTCGGTCGGTTGGAAATAATCCATACCGTTTTCACCCCTATAAAGTACCCTCACAGATACCAACATAGTACTACTCCATACCACTACTAGTACCTGACAACCTAGAACTAGAAGCTCCCGCAGGCCACAACGATGGGAAAAGGGCAGGGCCACACGGCGCAGCCTTGGCCTGGAGAAGGGGACTATCCAGGAGCGCCCTAGTCGGCCAGAGCCACCGAGCCAGGTGGCGCCGTGTGGAGGAGAGATGTGGGCTTGCCGGGGTCTGGGGAAGCCGGGGCATAGGCACGGCAAGCCGGCCTTCCGGCTTCGGCGGCAGGCGGCGCCGGGACAGAGCTGGGTGGCGGACTGGCGGCGACGCCGCACGCTTCTCAGCCTCTGGGTTTGGTCGAGGTCGTGTCTCGCGAACAGGAGAGGAACGAGCGAGGGCGAAAGAAAGCTTCGTCGCTGGATTTGCTCGTCAGTGAGCGGCCGAGTTGGCCAGGCCTGGGCTGCGCCCCGGGCCACATTATTTTTTCCCTAGATGGTAAGCAGGATTTTTTGCTGCGCCCCGGCCATGGCCCAGGTTGCCCGGGGCCCAGCTCCGCCCCTGCGCACACCCTACCCCTATGAACACCTCTGAGAGACTGAGTCGACGAATCGAGTCTTGAGATTGACGAAGTCACCAGAGGCACCTCGCTGTCGACGGGACGTCGCCTCCCACTGAAGAATATTCCGCCTTAAATGAGAAACACCAATGTCAAATCTGGAGTTTGAACTCTGGTGAGCTAGTGGTACAACCACCCTCCTAACCATCCTACCATGGTAGTCTGGAAGGAGACAATTACGAATGTTTTCCCGTTATTAATTACTCATACATCATTAAAGTACTATTGTAATTAACGTGCAATGTCACATCATACATCATTGGAAGGTGTTGGGTCGTTGGACTAAGATGGATCGACTGTCTATGTCGAGTTCGGATCTGACAGTCTCTCTCTTTTTATATTATTGGTGATATGATGTGTTCAAGGTTGAAAGAAGAAGAAAGTGAAAGAACAAAGGTCTTTCAGCCTGCTGATGACGTGAAACACACGTTCGTTGGGAGACCCCAAGAGGAAGGTATGATGTAGTCAGCAGCAAGTTTTCCCTCAGAAAGAAACCAAGGTTATCGAACCAGTAGGAGCAGCAACTCTTCAGAAGGTTGTCAACGGCGCCAGAAAAATAGCTGTTGCAGGGAGTCTGGACTGTTGACGTGGAATCTGCACACAACACAATCAAACTACTTTGCCCCAACGAAACAGTGAGGTTGTCAATCTCACTGGCTTGCTGAAAACAAAGGATTAAACGTATGGTGTGGAAAATGAGTATTAAATTGCAGAGAATGAAAAAGGAACAGTTTGCAGTTTGTGGTTGTTTAATCAGTGTAAAAGAATGGACCGGGGTCCACAGTTCACTAGTGGTGTCTCTCCATAAAAGATAACTAACATGTTGGGTGAACAAATTACAGCTGGGCAATTGACGAATAGTGAGCGCATGACAATGCATATACATGACATGTTGACTACTATGATATTTAATTGGGCATTACGACATAATACATAGACCGTTATCCAACAGCATCTATGACTAATAATCCACCGCCGGGTTGTCATCCGAGTCCCCCGTTGGTATTAAGTTGCAAGCAACGGATAATTGCATTAAGTAAAGTGCGTAATGTAAACAAACACATATGCCCGTGGACATAGCATCGTTAGGTTATCCCTAGTGGCAACAGCACATCCACAACCTTAGAACTTTCTGTCACTGTCCCAGGTTAAACGGAGACATGAACCCACTATCTAGCATAAATACTCTCTCTTGGAGTTACAAGCATCTACTTGGCCAAAGCATCTACGAGTAACGGAAAGCATGCAAGATCTTAAATAACATATAAGATAGATTGATAATCAACTTGACATAATATTCAATATTCATCGGATCCCAGCAAACACAACATGTAGCATTACAATAATATGATCTTGATCATGTAGGGCAGCTCACAAGATCTAAACATGATGGCACAAAGTGGAGAGACAACCATCTAGCTACTGCTATGGACCCGTAGTCCAAGGATGAACTACTCACGCATCACTCCGGAGGCAGGCATGGCGATGTAGAAGCCTCCGGTGACGATTCCCCTCTCCGGCAGGGTGCCGGGAAGAGGTTCTGAACCCTCCCGAGCTAGGGTTGACGACGGCGGCGTCTCTGGATCTTTTCGTGGATATTTGCTCAGGTACTTAGGGTTTTCGCGTCGGGGGAATAAGTAGGCGAAAGGGCGGCGGCTGCGGACCCCCGAGGGGCCCACACCACCCTAGGGCGCGGCAGAGGGGGGCCCGCGCCCTGGTGTGTGTGGCCTCCTGGTGGCCCTCCTCTGCTGCTCCTTCGCTCCGTCAGGTGTGTTCTGGAAAAATAGGACCCCGTGTAGTTTCGTCCAATTCCGAGAATATTTCCAGACTAGCTTTTCTGGAATACAAAAACAGCAGAAAACAGGAACTGGCACTTCGGCATCTTGTTAATAGGTTAGTCCCAAAAAATGTATAAAAGTGATATAAAGTAGATGCAAAACATGTAGCAATTGGTATAAAACAAGCATGGAACATCAAAAATTATAGATACGTTTGAGACGTATCAGCATCCCCAAGCTTAGTTCCTACTCGTCCTCGAGTAGGTAAACGATAAAAACAAAATAATTTTTGAGGTGACATGCTACTATCATAATCTTGATCATATAATATTGCAAGGCACATGTAAATGAATGAAGTGATCCAAGTCAATGGTCTATAATTTGCTACCAAATAGATAATGAGTAAACAATGAATCACACAAGCTAAACGTTTTCATGAATAGTACTTTCGAGACAAGCATCAAACAGTTTTGCATAAGTGTTAACTCATAAAGCAATAGTTTCTAAAAAAGGTATTTAATCAACACAAAGGAAGAATTTAGTTTCAGCATTTGCTTCAACTTTCAACATATTTATCTCATGGATATTGTCAACACAAAGTAGTATAACAAGTCCAATACATTGCATATAACGCATGTTGTAACAAAGTTGACACTAGTGTTTGCTTGTGGAAGACAGAAAGAATAGGAAAACTGACTCAACATAAAAGTAAAAGAAAGGCCCTTCGCAGAGGGAAGCAGGGATTAAATCATGTGCTAGAGCTTTTAGGTTTTTGAAAGCATATAGAGATTGCATAAAATATTTGATACTCCTCCCAACCTTGCTAACACAAGCCATGGCTAACCGAATCCTCGGGTGCCTTCCATCAATCACATACCATGGAGGAGTATCTATTTTTGAGAGGTGTTTGTTAATTGTCAACGAATGGTAGCGGGTGAGAACAGTATTCTACCTGTCGAACGGACTTTTAAGAGCGGCTCCCATGAAGGACGTTATTTCTACCAGCAAGGCAGATCATCCCTCTTTCTCTTTGGTTTACACACATTCAGGTATTTCACTGTTTGTCATTGCTTACTGATGAATCAGGGCAAAAGTGTGAAGAGAATTAATTGGTTAAAGTTGTAATTAATTGGGACTGGGCACCCCGTTGCCAGCTCTTTTTGCAAGTTATTGGATAAGCGGATGTATATGCCACTAGTCCAGGTGTAAAAGTCCACTCGACAAATAGAATAAAGAATAACCACACTAATTCCTCATGAGCTAGTAAACATTGACACAAAAAGGGAATAATAACATTTTGAATAATTTAAAGGTAGCACATGAAAAATTTACTTGGAGTGGCAAGGAAATACCACATATAGGTAGTTATGGTGGACACAAATGGCATGGATTTTGGCTCAAGGATTTGGATGCACGAGAAGCATTCCCTCTCAGTACAGAGTTTAGGCTAGCAAGGTTATGTAAGCAAACAAGAATATCAACCCGTACACCAAGTTTTATATGACAAACATATTGCAAACGTTATAAGACTTCATACCGTCTTCCTTGTTAACCAAACCCTGTTATTAGAAAATATCTAGACCTTAGAGATACCACCGATGCAAACCAAATTTTCAACAAGCTTTACGGTAGTTCTTCACTAATAGGCTTAACTCATGTGATGCACAATTTAATCATGATCTACTTGTTAACTCAAAACAATTGACAAGCATCAAGTTATCCATTTTAGTGATCTACAAGATTAAGCAAGTTTTTCCTTATACCAATTACCACATGCAACATTTTCTGAACCAACCAAACACCAATCAATTTATTTCATCAACTCTCCAAACAAATATAAGTGAAGCAAGAGAGTACTTTCTACAAAAGAAAGCTAATAGCTCTGACAAGAGATACATGAAAACAAGAGCTAAAAGCTGAACAGCGCTAGATATGAATACTCAACAAATATAAGTGAAGAATAGGAGTATTCTCATGAAAAAGCGGAGCGTGTCTCTCTCCCAATCAAGAATGCTAGGGTCCAGTCAAGCTTTATTGAAAATAAAATGCAATACTGAAAATAAAAGCACACAGACGCTCCAAGAAAAGCACATATGATGTGAAAGAATTAAAATATAGTTTCACTAGAGATGACCTGATAATTTTGACGATGAAGAAGGGGATGCCTTGGGCATCCCCAAGCTTAGACGCTTGAGTCTTCTTGAAATATGCTGGGGAGATCCATGGGAGCCTCCCCAAGCTTAAGCTCTTCACTCTTCTTGATCCTATTATATCATCCTTCTCTCTTGACCCTTGAAAACTTCCGTCACACCAAACTCAAAGTAGATCTCATTAGAGGGTTAGTGCATAATCAAAAATTCACATGTTCTATAAAGACGCAATATGATTTGTTACTTTAAACATTAGCTACAGCCACTGATGTTATGTGAAGCTCTTCCACCCAAAAAAGAATTTCACTCAACACTAGTAAAAGAGAGAATGCAAAATAAAAAGGCATAATCTGTCTAAAACAGAACAGTCCGCAAAGACGAATTTTTTCGAGGCACTTACGACGCTCAGATCGAGAAACTCTGAACTAATGAAAGTTTCAGACATTCATAAAGATTACGCAAAAAATTTCAGATTTAATTAACAATCTGGTGATTTTAGGAATTTCGTACAGTGAACAGCAAAAATCTGTTTCTGCGCAGCAATCAAAATTAAGCATCATCTTATCATTAGAGGCTACTCTTGGCACAACAATGCGAGAAAATAAAGATACAAAGGAGTTGCTACAGAAGTAAACAAACTCCTTGACTCAATAAAAGAAAAATTGCAGAAAAATAAAATGGGTTGCCTCCCATAAGCGCTTTTCTTTAACGCCTTTTAGCTAGGCACAAAGCATGCATCAAGTATTACCAAGTGAAGAAGCATCAACATTGTAATTTGTTCGAACAATAGAATCATAAGGTGGCTTAATCTTCTTCCTAGGAAAGTGTTCCATACCTTTCTTGAGAGGAAATTGATATTTTATATTCCCTTCTTTCATATCAATAATAGCACCTACAGTCCTAAGAAAAGGTCTTCCCAGCACAATAGGGCATGATGGATTGCACTCAATATCCAAGACAATAAAATCAACGGGGACATAATTGTTGTTAACCATGATAAGAACATCATCAATTCTTCCCAAAGGTTTTTTAATAGTAGAATCAACAAGGTGAACATCCAAGTAACAATTTTCCAAAGGTGCTAAATCAAGCATATCATATAATCTTTTAGGCATAACAGAAATACTAGCACCAAGGTCACACAAAGCATTGCAATCAAAGTCATTCAATTTCAATTTAATGATGGGCTCCCAACCATCTTCTAACTTCCTAGGGATAGAAGCTTCATGTTTAATTTCTCTTCCCTAACTTGCATGAGAGCATTAGTAATATGTTTAGTAAAAGCCATGTTTATAGCACTAGCATTAGGACTTCTAGCTAGCTTTTGCAAGAACTTAATTACTTCAGAAATATTGCAACCATCAAAATCAAAGTCATTATCATCAAAAGTAATGGAATTATTCTCTTCCTTATTGCTAGAAATTTCAGCATCTTTATCAAGGACAGTTTCAGAGTTATCAGGCAATTTAGGACATTTTGCAATAGAAGTGGAAACATTACCAACACCAACTATCTTGCCATTAATGGTAGGAGGTTTGTTAACACTTGAGTTTGAAGCATTTTCAGAAGTAGTAATAGTATAAACTCTAGCAATATTATTCTTTCTAGCAATTTCATCCTCTCTTTCCCATCTAGCATGCAATTCAGCTAACATCCTCACATTGTTATCAATTTTAACTTGTATAGCATTGGCTACGGCAAAGGTATTACTCTCAATTGTTTCGGGCTTAGCTGCCATCTTATTAATCAAAGAGGATTGTGTTTCAGACATCAATGAAATACAAGTTTCAGCATGAGAAATTTTACCTTGCAAACCAGAAATCTCCCTATTCAAATTCTCAAGTTGATGGCTTATATTTTTTAGCATAGCAGATTGTTCATCCATAGTTCTAGTAAACAGTTGGTTTTGCTCATATTGCTTTTGCATAAAAATTTTAGTGGCCTTTTCAATTTCTAGCATCCTTTCCTCACTAGGCATTCTTGTTCTACCATAGGAATCTCCATAACCATTGCCACTATTAGAAGGATAGGGCCTATAATTGCTATTACCAAAATTATTCCTATAAGCATTGTTGTTGAAATTATTATTTTTAATGAAGTTCACATCAACATGCTCTTCTTGAGCAACCAAAGAAGCTAAAGGAACATTATTTGGATCAACATGTGTTTGACCATTTGCAAGCATAGACATAATAGTATCAATTTTGGCACTCAAGGAGAGGTTTCCTCAACAGAATTTACCTTCTTACCTGTTGGAGCTCTCTCGGTGTGCCACTCAGAATAATTAATCATCATCAAGAAGCTTTGTTGCAGCACCCAAAGTGATGGACATAAAGGTACCTCCAGCGGCCGAATCCAATAAATTCCTCGAAGAAAAATTTAATCCTGCATAGAAGGTTTGGATGATCATCCAAGTAGTCAGTCCATGAGTGGGACAATTTTTAACCAATGATTTCATTCTCTCCCATGCTTGAGCAACATGTTCATTATCAAATTGCTTAAAATTCATTATGCTACTTCTCAAAGAAATAATCTTAGCAGGAGGATAATATTTTCCAATAAAAGCATCTTTGCATTTAGTCCATGAATCAATACTATTTCTAGGCAAAGATAGCAACCATTCTTTAGCACGTCCTCTCAAGGAGAAAGGAAAAAGTTTCAGTTTAATAATATCACCATCTACTTCCTTGAGCTTTTGCATTTCACAAAGTTCAACAAAGTTATTAAGGTGAACAGCAGCATCATCAGTACTAACACCAGAAAATTGCTCTTTCATAACAAGATTTAAAAGTGCAGGTTTAATTTCATAAAATTCTGCTGAAGCAGCAGGTGGAGCAATAGGTGTGCATATGAAATCATTGTTGTTCGTGCTAGTGAAATCACACAACTTAGTGTTCTCAGGAGTACTCATTTTAGCAGAAATAAAAACAGTACAGAAAATAACTTGAAAGTAAACTAGATGCAAGTAACTAATTTTTTTGTGTTTTTGATAATTGAAAGCAAACAAGATAAAATAAAATAAACTAAGCAAGACAAAAACAAAGTAAAGAGATTGGAAGCGTGAAACTCCCCTTGCAGAAGACTGCTGTCTCCCCGGCAACGGCGCCAGAAAAATAGCTTGATGACGTGAAACACACGTTCGTTGGGAGACCCCAAGAGGAAGGTATGATGTAGTCAGCAGCAAGTTTTCCCTCAGAAAGAAACCAAGGTTATCGAACCAGTAGGAGCAGCAACTCTTCAGAAGGTTGTCAACGGCGCCAGAAAAATAGCTGTTGCAGGGAGTCTGGACTGTTGACGTGGAATCTGCACACAACACAATCAAACTACTTTGCCCCAACGAAACAGTGAGGTTGTCAATCTCACTGGCTTGCTGAAAACAAAGGATTAAACGTATGGTGTGGAAAATGAGTATTAAATTGCAGAGAATGAAAAAGGAACAGTTTGCAGTTTGTGGTTGTTTAATCAGTGTAAAAGAATGGACCGGGGTCCACAGTTCACTAGTGGTGTCTCTCCATAAAAGATAACTAACATGTTGGGTGAACAAATTACAGCTGGGCAATTGACGAATAGTGAGCGCATGACAATGCATATACATGACATGTTGACTACTATGATATTTAATTGGGCATTACGACATAATACATAGACCGTTATCCAACAGCATCTATGACTAATAATCCACCGCCGGGTTGTCATCCGAGTCCCCCGTTGGTATTAAGTTGCAAGCAACGGATAATTGCATTAAGTAAAGTGCGTAATGTAAACAAACACATATGCCCGTGGACATAGCATCGTTAGGTTATCCCTAGTGGCAACAGCACATCCACAACCTTAGAACTTTCTGTCACTGTCCCAGGTTAAACGGAGACATGAACCCACTATCTAGCATAAATACTCTCTCTTGGAGTTACAAGCATCTACTTGGCCAAAGCATCTACGAGTAACGGAAAGCATGCAAGATCTTAAATAACATATAAGATAGATTGATAATCAACTTGACATAATATTCAATATTCATCGGATCCCAGCAAACACAACATGTAGCATTACAATAATATGATCTTGATCATGTAGGGCAGCTCACAAGATCTAAACATGATGGCACAAAGTGGAGAGACAACCATCTAGCTACTGCTATGGACCCGTAGTCCAAGGATGAACTACTCACGCATCACTCCGGAGGCAGGCATGGCGATGTAGAAGCCTCCGGTGACGATTCCCCTCTCCGGCAGGGTGCCGGGAAGAGGTTCTGAACCCTCCCGAGCTAGGGTTGACGACGGCGGCGTCTCTGGACTTTTCGTGGATATTTGCTCAGGTACTTAGGGTTTTCGCGTCGGGGGAATAAGTAGGCGAAAGGGCGGCGGCTGCGGACCCCCGAGGGGCCCACACCACCCAGGGCGCGGCAGAGGGGGCCCGCGCCCTGGTGCGTGTGGCCTCCTGGTGGCCCTCCTCTGTGCTCCTTCGCTCCGTCAGGTGTGTTCTGGAAAAATAGGGACCCCGTGTAGTTTCGTCCAATTCCGAGAATATTTCCAGACTAGCTTTTCTGGAATACAAAAACAGCAGAAAACAGGAACTGGCACTTCGGCATCTTGTTAATAGGTTAGTCCCAAAAAATGTATAAAAGTGATATAAAGTAGATGCAAAACATGTAGCAATTGGTATAAAACAAGCATGGAACATCAAAAATTATAGATACGTTTGAGACGTATCACCTGCTCCATATCGATGTTCTTCTCCGGAGGAGCGTCTGAGTCGATCATCCGACATTAGGTCTGCATGATAAGTGTCTGTCTACGGTGGCTACGTTCGGTTGAGAGGATGATGTCGCTGTGTATTGGTGTTCGCAAGTTCTGCCTTCGCCTGATGAAGCTCGGCCAGGTACGACTTTGTCAGGTAAGTTGCTTGTTTGATGTCCCCCATCTCCGTCTGGCCGGAGCTAGGATTATCTCTCGGCTTTCTCGGTACTATCATCTCCAGGATGGCGATCTCTCGCGATCGTGGTTGCCGACATCTTCTGGTCTACGTCAACGACTTCCCGCCCGTTGCTTATACAATCGTCTGGGTTTTTTCAGATTTCTCCGACACGAGTTTTGCTATGCCGGAGGCCAGAGGCGGGCATCGACGTTTCTCACGACACGCGTCGGAGGGATGCAGAGAATTGTTTTATCTTTAGTAAAACAAAAGTTATAAAATCGAAGCTCGCATGAAATTTTTATCGATTTTTTATGTTGGGGGTTTTGTCACTGGTAGAGATGTGAACCCTAAGTTGTGGATTAATTATATTGCATTCATATCGAGTGTTTCACTAGTTGTTAGGTTCACCTGTTATCCGCATTACCAAAACTTGCGAAAAGGAAATATTTAAATTTGTAGATAACCTATTCACCCCTCTTGGTTACCATCTCTACCCTTCCACAATTTGATGCAGAACGATATGATTCCGTGGTGTCCCCAACCACAGTCTTGCTCGATTTGCGCCATGTTTCTTCTGTGTTCGTGTCTTGTCTTGTATCGTGGGGCCATTTATCTTTCTCAATAAGGACCAAGTCCAACTCCAATTTCGAGCCACAAGTACACATACGAAGACCGTACCCTTTGAACCCATGCTGTTTCCGATCCCCGAATGCTAGAAACCATATGCGAACTATTTTCTATTTTCATGTTATGTCATTATGTAATGTTTTGATTGTTGAACTTCTTGTGCGAGTGTAACAATCAATCTTACGTATGAGTGTAAAACTGTAAGATATAGCTGTCGGGTATGGGTAGTGTCAATGTATTGTGCCAATTGGCATGTTACGGATAGAGTTTTATAACCAATGAGGCAATCGGCAGAGATTGTGGTGCCCGCACCAACCTATCCATTTCTAAACCTCATGCTTTGTTTGGTTTGCTTAAGTCTTAAGGGGTTGGCATTGATTAATCCCTAACACTGTGTTTGGATGTGGGAAAGTTGGTACGGAATTGGGGAATCTGGAATTAGACAACAAATTTCCGCTGTTGGAGTGGTACAGGAATTCGAGTATGGAAACTGTAGGCAATTCCACGCGGAGACCCCTCCGCGCAGGCGCCCCACTCTCAATCTTTCTGAGGCCCCGTAGATGGGAAAGGCTTGAAGTTTATGTCCCTCGCCTCGCACCTCTTTGCTCGCTCGCTAGCCAGAAGTCGCTGCGC